>PVJS01002440.1:65070-84671 GCA_004027185.1 Glis glis | reverse complement strand
TAGGGCTGGGGGTGTAGCGCGGAGGTAGAACGCCCCTGGGTTCAATCCCCGGTACGGCAAAAAAAAAAAACAACAAACAAACAAAAAAAAAACAAACAAAAAGCCTCCAATTAGCTGCTTTCCAGATGCCATGTTGAGAAGTTGGCCAAAGGCTGCTGGGAATGTCACCTGATTTCAGTAGTCACACATTACTGTATGCCCTCTGTCAAGAAAACAGCCAACACTGTTGCTGCCACTAACACCACACACTGCTGTAGGGTTAGCACAAAAGAAGACTCAGACCATGTCTGGAAGGGGCATACACATGTCTGGAAGGTTCATTTGTTTACTTATGTATATAACAAACAAATCATGTGCCAGGCACTATCCTGGGTTCTACAACCCAGTGTTGATCTCAGAATTATCACATAGTAGGATCTAGATATGGAGCAATGCCCAACCACTAGAATAGAGAGAGGGCTGTCTGAATTGAATACATGGATACCGAACAAAAACCAAAGTAAGAACTAAACTAGTAAATGGATGTGTTTATTAAATAATGTATAATGCCTAAGAGCATGGATTTTCCGGATGGCATCAAAGGTTTCTAATTCCAGTTCTGTGTGATCTTCAACATGTTACTTAACCTCAAAGTCTTAAGTTTACAGAACCACAAAATGAAGATAATAATTGTACCTCTTTTTGTTGGGAGCAATAAATGAGAAATATAAGGTATTAAGCACTGTCAGTGGCATGTAACTGCTCAGTAATCAGGAGCTATCATCATCATTCGTAGTGGTAGAGAAAACTCACACCCTGATGTATAGATTGTGTCTAAAATAATTAAATCTTGAAAATGTGGAATGCCAGGCTCTTCTGAGAAGTTGATAAATGCTACAAGGCACAGAATACAAACACAAAACCTTGGATTCAATTAAGAAGCCTTAGGCCAGCAAAGACTCATATGGAAATTAAAGGAACTGGCATTTGAATGATGTTTCTTGGTTATGAACCACTGCTCTAGATACTATACAGCCAAAGACAGGTATTAATTTAAAATGCCAAATATTATGTTTTGGGCATTAATAAAATCTCCAGAAAACTATTAAACACAAACCAGAAATTTCCTTGACTGATGTTAAAGAACTAGAAATATTCTTTAACCTTCCCTGAGGTTCTCTTGCCCTAAGCAAGTAATTATTACTATTATTTTACAATTGTCTTGTTCTACCATAAAATTTAAATCATGTAATGAAAGTTCCATACTCAAAAAAGTGATAATTTATGGCCCTATGGCCCAGCGGATTCTGAGGAGACAATAAAAATCCTAAGCGTGTTCAAATTATTCCAGAATGGGAAGCGATGCTTCCTGTCTAGCAGTAATTATTTATGTAACGCTACCTTGGGAGAAGGTTAACCGTACAGCATTAAGTTACTCCTTCTAAAACAAAGCACTTTCATAGGGTTTTATTTTGTCCTTTCCTAATTTGGAAGGACAGCATTTGTACACACAAGATAGCAAGTTTTATTATGTTATCGTTAAGTGGTCAGGTCAGGTTTCGGAAAGACTGTGCTGATGTATTAAATACCTGACAACCGGGTGGAAGGAAAAGCTCCAGTTGAAATCACAACACAGTTGTGGATTCATCACTCTCAAAGTGAGCAAAGTGAGCAGGAAATTCCGCTACAAACAAAGTGTCAAAAGGGGCCAGCATACATACTGCAGGGAGGAAAACTTTAGTTTACTTCCAATCCGCGGGTAGTCATTTTCCCAGATGGTATCATAAAACTGCAATCATGACCTAAATAATGTGGTTATTTCGGCATGTAATTCTGTTATTACGTCCCCATCTCCATCTGGATAGTTCATTTGTAGAAGGCAGCTTCAGTTGAAAAGAGAACTTGAAAGTCCAGCTAGGTTTGGTGGAACTAATCTGCATATAAAACAGGGATTTTTGAAACAGTATGGGAGAATCTAAAGCTTTTCACCTGTCCTTGCAGCACTAAAACAGTAGTTCAGTTTGAATGGGGAGCTACAAATTTACATCTCTTGGCTACGTCACAAAATCCACAAGTATTTCATACTTATCAGAGTTAGATCAGATAAATAATTAGTGGCAAAATGCAGGTCACCATTTTAATGGGACTTCTGCATTTCTGCTGCATTTCTGCTCTTTACCATACTGACCATTTTTCTTAGTTTCTTTAAATGCACTTCTGTTATCTTATCAATTTTCAGCAGTTATTTTTAAAGCAGCAAAATAACATCTGGTATCTTAAAATTTCCAAACATATGAAACATACCACAGGGATCAAAATATTAGATTGGAATTAGCGTAACAACCAGTCAGAGACCATTTGAATGCATCAGATGGGGGTTGATTCATCTAAAGGATTCAAAAGGAAGCTGAGCAACATTGAGGACAGGTGAGGGTACAAGCTTCTGGATCCTGAAACCCTCTCCAGGGACACACAGTTACAGAAGATGATGATGCCCATGCACCAAGACAGACATTTTTCAACTAAGAGATCATTCCGCAGTTCTCAACCATTTATTGGGTAAAAGAGCCAACATGGAGTTTCTTGGTGAAGTTTCCCAATAGGTGGTTCAAACCCTCTGCCACCATTTCCCCCATCTCCACTGGAGTCCTTTTTGTCCCAGACGTCATACTGTATCTTTCATAATCCTGAGATTAATAAATCTGGCCAGATGGGAGGATTCTTGGAACAGATCCAGGTTAGCCTATATCCAGAATTGGTCTAGCCTAGACTGGTCTAGAAAACAATGAACTTCCACAAAGTCTGACATTTTCATCTGTAAGTGTATACCCCTGGTGAGTATTTCGCAGTCTGGATGCTTGCATCTCTGCTTATCATGCCATCCCAACTGTACTGACTTGTTTTTATATCCTTTTGATGAGTCAACCTCTTGATTTACTGATGTGGTATCTGTGTTTGATGGTTTCATCAACACCAGTCAACCACTGACACTAATTTCATATTTTCTGCATATCTTATGCACAGCGAGCATGGGTATTTTATTGAACTGAAGCCCCTAGGAGGTATATTCTGACTGCTTGGTTCCTACACTAAGCACAACCCCTTCCACACTATCTTATGGTAAGAAACTATGTGAAATGAATGACTTTCTAGACGCTGAGTTTTCTGAGTTTTCAGTGAGAAGAGGAAGCTCCTTGATAAAAAAAAGTTGTTTGACGAAAGGAGAGATTACAAACTATTTTCAAAAAATGAATTGCATCCCAGGAGGGTGAAAGGCCCAAGGCTGAGGTATGTCCTGTGGAGAAGGGAGAGGGAGAATGGTAGTAAAGATGGACTTCTGAAAAGGTAGCTAATCTTCTTAAACATCTCCTGGGATGGAGTCCCCTTGACCTCACAGTTGTTTTTCATTTCTACTTTCAAAACTACCTTTGTGTAAGGGATTAATGACCCTCCCTCAATCCATTAACTCAGACTGTCATTAATTTTCAGGAAATACCTTGTCAGTACTACTTAAATGGTACATGAGAAATGCTAAGTTTTAGGTTAAAACTAGTTAATCTCACAGCCTTTTAACTACTCTGTTCAATGATTATTGAGCCTTCCTGAAGTCTCTTTTGCCCTGGATTCAGTTAACACTTTCATCATACTCTTACTTGCAGCTATGAAATTGTTAGATATAAACTCTAATCAATCCAAAAGAAATGGGTACAAAACCATGCATCAACTGGGCGTGGTGGCATACAATTGCAATCCCAGTACTTAGGAGGCTGAGATAAGAGGATTACAGGTTTGAGGCCAGCCTCAGCAACTTAGCAAGACCTTGTTTCAAAATAAAAAGAAGAAAGGGCTGAGGGTTTAGCTTGGAGGTAGAATGTCCCTGAGTTCAATCCCCAGTACCAACCAACCAACCAATCAAAAAACAAAGGCTATTTGTAGTCTAAATTCCTAGAATTCATGTGTGTTTCATGAACCTGGGAAATGAATGTTGCCACTTCAAAATCAGTAGTATTGGCCAGGTTAAATTATAGGCTATTTCAATTTTAATTTCTGGTAGATTACATTATGTACTAAACAATCTGTACAAGTAGGTTAGAAAAATTGACACAGGTGTAAATATCTGCATGCTCATAGAGGAGCGTTTATGAGACTTAAACAGTATTTGTTAACACTCTTTCCAAGACAAGGCTAAGAGAAAACAGCTAGAGCGAACATTATAAGAAAAACAACTTGTACATGAAGAGTTCTATAAACACAAATCCTATCAAGAGGACAAAATGAAGTAAAGGCTGATATTCTAACAAAAAGATTAGAATGAAAGCACAGGTGAAGTTTTGGGTGTCACAGAGAGAAAAAAAAAAAAACTATAGAGGTAGAAAACTATGGAGTGAACCAACGAGTATGGTTGGAAGGTGAGCCAGCTCAGCTGTAAATGGTTTTCAGCCAGATTGTGGAATGAGGGAAAATAACAGAGGTGACTGTGTTCTGTTCTTTTCCTGAGTTTCTCTTTCACCTGATGAATGCTGCCGGCTGAGGACATGGGTGCAGATAACCATGTAACAACGCCGAATTCACCACTCCTGCGCAATGGGAAGAGGCCCTCACCCCTAACATCTGGACTCCTGGCCATGCAAAGCAGGCCTTGGCTGACTGGCTCAGAACTAGATTCTTCTCTGCTTTGGTCACTGTCCTCAGGGTCTTGAGAACACAGTCCTGTGCTCCAAGTCATTGTTCTTTAAACAAAGTTGTGAACTGCTAACAGTTTCATTTAAAAGTTTATAAAATGGTAACCACATTGCTACATCTCTCTGGAGTATCTCAAACAAAATGTGGTTCATATTTCTTGTTACAGAAAGAGCAGCTCAGAGCTCTTGAACAAACAAAGACAACTGATGCAATTAACGGGCTTTGTGTGACCACAGCTCTGTCATTTTGGCCTTGTTTCTAGCTTCAGGCAGAGGTCAGGGAGAGGCATACCACAAAGGAGCCTCGGCCAATTCATCTATGTGCTTTGCCTGAGCGAGGTTCTTTGCCGTCCCCGCCCTGTAACTTGGCCCGACTGGCAGCGGGGAGTCCTCTCCTTGCAGCCTGCCCTCTCCGACCCGGGCACACACATACAGCAGTCATTCTCACTTCAGGGAAATGAGAAGCCATCTCTCCTCAGAGGATGGCTAGGAGCCCCAGTTTGGTGTGGTGGCCTCTGGGCCTATAGGGAGTAAGAGGTGTAAGTGGATGCTTCCATTACTTGGGAACCTCCCTTCATGTAACTGATTAAACAAGTTGTCGGGAAGATGAGAAGAACTGTGCTTATGGTGCTTATTGATAATAGGGCTGATCTTTACATCAAGATCAGAGGTTCACTGAGAGTGCCACCAACACTCAGGGTAGAATCTTTAGTGTAACACACACAGAGCCATCTTGTTTTCTTTCTTTCTTTCTTTCTTTTTTTTTGTGGTACTGGGGATTGAACCCAGGGGTATTCTACCTCTGATTCATACCTCCAGCCATATTTTTTTTAAACAGGGTCTTGCAAAGTTTTCTGAGGGTTTTGCTGAGGGTTTTGCTAAGTTCCCAAGGCCGGTCGTGAACCTGCGATCCTCCTGTTTCAACCTCCCAAGATCTGGGATTACAGATGTGTGCCATTACATCTGGCCAGACAGAGTCATCTTGTGTGTGTTTGTGTGTGTGTGTGTGTGTGTGTGTGTGTGTGTGTGAGAGAGAGAGAGAGAGAGAGAGAGAGAGAGAGAGAGAGAGGCATAGATACTGGGGATTAAACCCAGGGATATTCAGTCTCTGAGCTAGACCTCCAGTCCCATTTAATTTTTATTTTGAAACAGGATCTTGTTATGTTGCTGAGGCTGTCCTTGAACCTGCAATCCTCCTGTCTCAGCCTCCCAAGTACTGGGATTACAGACATGTGCCACCATGCTCCACCAGAAAGGTCCATCTTGATGCAACAATTTGCTTTTTGAACAAATGTATTTATTTCAAGGCCAGTCATGTCAAACAAAAAATGATTTCCTGTTTGAATTTCCCAAGGGGCAATTTGTAACAGCCTCTGGAAGTGACCATTCAAGGCTTCCACCAGCCATGCTCTATGCCCTTCCGCATCCCAACTTTGACCCTTTACTGCCCACTTCTCCTATTTGTTCAACACTAAGAATGTTGAGTAATCAATGCTTCCACCTTCTCTAGAAAAAATCCGATTCAAGTCAGGCATGGTGGTGCACGCTCGTAATCACAATACTTGGGAGGCTGAGACCAGAGGATCCAGGTTCGTGGCCAGCCTCAGCTACTTAGTGAGGCCCTCTGCAACTTAGTGAGACCCTGTTTTAAAATAAAGAATAAAAAATAGGGCTGGGGGTGTAGCCTGGAGGTAGAATGTCCCTGGGTTCAATCCCCGGTACTACAAAAAAAAAAAAAGAAAAGAAAAAATCTGATCCAAGATTTGAGGAACATCTGGTGGTAGCGCACTCAGCTACCTAGTAAAGACCCTGTTTCAAAACAAAAAATAAAAAGGGGTTAGGGGTGTAGCTTAGCGGTATCAGAGGTAGAATGCTCCTGGTCTCAATCCCCAGTAACCACCCCCCAACACACACACAGATTTGAGGAGCAAACCCCTCAAGACTCTGATGTTTAGTCACACATAGGGCCTCACACTTGAGTGATTTTGCAAAAATTAAAATGGCTATCCTTTATGCCAATACTTGTAACATGTAGCTCAGAGTGGAGTGGCTTCGCCCAGCCTGCTGCTCAGCCAGGACGTAGAGTTCCACTGTGTGTTTCTGCCTGACTCTCACCACTCCCTCCAGTCCTGCTGCCATTCCGAGCTGCCGTCTTTTCTATGTTGAGTGGGCTCCCCTCCAAGGGCCACTTATTCTGCTTATGTGGTGAGACTTCAAATCACCAGTTTCCTTTCAAAGACAGCTGGCTTAGGATCACAGGGTGCACCCCAATATGTAAAAGTTGAGGAAGGCATTTCATAAAGCAGAGCTCTGTGTACCCGCAGTCAGACCGCCTGCTTCATTTTTATAGTATTCGGCATCCCACGCCTAAACCACACATGTTCCCTCCTCCACGAGCACCTGTGGGGCCTGAGCAGAGGGCATTACAGTGCTTTTTCCTCTGAACCATGATTGCCAATCTGCTCCGCCCTGGCAGAGCTTGGCAGTAGATGGAAAGGCTATTTTTGATGTGAGGGCTTAGCAACATTCCCCAAACAGAAAATCTCTCTCCTACACATTCAAAGCATTACAAAACACTTCTAATATACTCTCATCCCTGATCCCTGAAAAAGGAGAAGGCTGACTTTGCAAATTGTCATCTTTGGTAACCAAGTAAAGAGCCAATGAATCCAGGAGAATCAGTGCCCTTGGTCTACACACGCGGTCAAACGCTGAGCAGCTACTGCGTGCAGAGCAGGGCGGACGATATGGAATGGGACCCGGCACTAGCCTTGCCTTAAGGACTATCAGCTTAGCAGAGGAAACCAGGAAAACAAAAAGTATACAATAATAAGAAATATGAAGTGTCACCAGAGAAGTACAGATCAGGTGCCGGGGTGACTCAAAGGAAAAAGCGATCTCGCATGTGTGGAGAATCAGAAATCACATTCACAGCAAGGATCCAATTTCTTCTGCGAGCATTTTATGCAAGGGAAGGCTTTTAGGACCACGTTCTCTTCTCTCTGCTTATTATGCCCATTTTGAGAATACTTATCTTCTCCCCTCCCCAGCCCCTCCTGTGACAGTCTGGATCAGACAGTACGTGTGTTACTCTGAAGGGCATACTTATTTCGGCCACAATCAAGAATCCCAGTGGAAGTACTTCACTGCAAAAAAGGTTGAGAGGGCCACAGCTTTGTTTTGGTTGCCTGCTCATTGCCTTTCCACTGCTTCTTCCAACCTGGCCCATCTGACCCGAGCCCACTCTGACCTCCTGGCTGCAGAACTGGACTGCTCCTCAGTCCAGTGTCTAAGCTTCCTCCTAGAAAAACCTCTGGCTTGTGCCCTGCCTGTAGTCAGTGGGCTCCCTCTCCTCCTGTTTCAGCTGTAATATTAACTGTCCTTTATTAAAGGAAAGCAGGACATCAGCTGTGCCTGGAAGGAGTAAACATTTCCTTCCCAGTCTATATACCACTGTCTCAGACGGTCAGCAGCAATGGACACTCAGAAGAGGTTGACATATGTGTGTGCTTTTTGCCACAGTCTAGCGAGAATTCTACTTTGCATTACTCAGTTCCAGAGGCCCCAAGTGCGAAGTGGCCAATGGATCCCCAAATTGAATAGACTCTCACCCTCCATGCAAGGGAGATGCCGCACCACCCCACACTTCCTTCTTGGATCTCCATGTACTGGGGCCAAATGGCTGCCGCCGTCACCTTGGCAAGCTAAGCCTCAGGTGACCACTCTACCAGGAATGGAAGAGCCAGGAAAGGCTGACCTTCCTCACAAACTCCTGGGAGAATTCTCTCAAAAGACTGTAGGTACCTGGCTGGGCGCAGTGGCGCACACCTGGAATCCCAGAACTTGGGAGGCTGAGACAGGAGGATTGCAGGTTTGAGGCCAATGAGTGGTAATTTAGTGAGAGCCTATTTTAAAATAAAAATAAAAAGGGCTGGAGGTGTAGCTCAGAGATAGAACGCCCCTGGGTTCAATCCCCAGTAAACACACACACACACACACACACACACACACACACACACACACACACCACAGTACCTGGATGCGTTCTCCAGAGCTCTCCACCTGAGCCTGCAGCAAGGTGCTCATGAGCGAGGCTGCAACTCCACCAGAGACCTCAGCGATGCTTGCATTCACAGCGTAGGCTGAGGATGAGAATCCAGGAGAATCAGTGTTCCCAGGTTCATTCATTCAGCCAAACACTGAGCAGTTACTGAATGCAGAGCAAGACAGAGGATATAGAATGGGATACGGCACTAGCCTTGCCTTCAAGGAACTGTCCGCTTAGTAGAGGAAGCAAGACAAACATAAAACATATAAAATAATATGGAATATGGAGTGTCACCAGAGAGGTGCAGACCAAGTGCCAGGTGCAGCAAAGACGCAAGCCCCTCAGGTCGCCCCTTGCCCACTGTATTCTCATTCCTGTAGGAACTCTGCACCCCCCCCGATTCTTCCCTTCCTCTCTGACTTCCCTCCAAGTCTTTTCCGAGGTACTCTCTGCATCTCTGAAAACATATGGGAGCGTGCAAAAGCACAGCTCTGCAGCCAGGCCAGTGTGGGTTCAATGACTCAATCGTGGACTTGCTGTGACCCTAAATAATGCACATGGCCTCTCTGTGCCTTATGACCTCATCTATAAAATCCAGATAATAGCAATTACTTTTGGGGGTCTTGTGAGGATTAAAATTTTAAAACAGCCAAGTACAGTATCTGGTGCATTCCAGGTACCTATAAATGACAGGTCTTGCTATTATTGGAACCCTCACATTCTTACCCTTCCCAGACTCCTCCTCCTGCCTCCTCTCTATATCCGGTCCAACCCTTCCCACAGGAAGTACAGCCCTCAGCCTCCCGGGAGAAGGCTCCCATGCTCCCAGAGCCCAGGTGCCAGGCCAGGTCTGCAGCATTCTCTCAGCTCCCAGGCTGCTTCCAAGCCCTTCCTCCCTCACAGCTCAGGCCATCCAGCCTGCCGTACTTGCCCAGTCCCCAGTTCTGCCACCTCTCTCATCACGGTATCTTATTTAATAAGGACTTTGGCAACTGAGTCACACTTTCCCCCACCGAATTCCCTCCGCACCTGGCTTAAGTGACTTACTTAATGTGACATAGTTAGACCACAGATGATAAGGACCTACATATCACCCAGAGGCCCAGTGGGCCTTTTCTACCATCTTAGCTACAAGACCAGCCCTCTTCTTTGTCTATCTTCTTTACCCTTCTATACTTGATTCTTATGAAAGCTTAAAAGGAAAATTTGAAGAGAGAGAGCTTACTCATCAGTGTACCTCTGAATAGTTCTGAAAGGATTACGCATCTCCATGCTCCCAAGGGTCTTCTGTCATCACACTTCATTAAGCTCTCCCCCTTCTCCTCCTCCCCTCCCCTCCCCTCCCCCTTTCTTCCTTGTCTTCAGGTGCTAGGGATTGAACCCAGGGCTTTGTACACGCTAGGCAAGTGCTCTACCATTGAGGTAAACCCCCAGCTGCCCTCTCAGAGTCTTCTTAAAAGAAAACAAAAACTATGTGATATTTGGCTGCTCCCAGTGTGAACGCTAGGATGATAAGTATTCAGTCTATTATCCACAGTAAGTAGATTTCAAAACTGGAAAATACAGAAACCCAATCTTGTGTTCTTTGATTAATTTAATCTTGGATTTAAGCCTCCTGATAAAGTCCACAGAATGAGTTCAAAACTCCTGGATTACCAGTGAAAATGATCACTGGCAGATATCTGAAAACTCCCTTTTTATATAGATAGAGTTCTGCAATTGGCAATGCAAAGCACCCTGCTTCCCGAGAACCACTCCACTCTGCGTTCCAGGTGTGGCTGAATCCAGCACAATCTTAACTAGAATCTGATGTATGCTCTTAACACCGAGAAGTATCTAGTTTCAGGCAGTGAAAAGTGCTTCTTATCTTCTGTGATCTTTAAAATGTTTTCCTAGTTTAAGGAAGCCATTTAAAAAAAAGGGATTCTAGTTAATGGTTTTTTTTTATGGTAAGTTTCCACCTGAGTATGGGGCAATGATTTTTGTGAAATTCAATATCTTTTAGGAAGGAGCTGCTGTGCTAGACATCGAGGGATGCAAAGTTTCAGGACTGTAGGTGCTTACACTGCAGTAAGGAAGAAAGATATATGCTCACAACATACCACGAGATGGCTTCCTTTTCATGTACTGATAGCTAAAGTTCATTTACGAATAACAAAATTAAAATCATTAGAATCAATGATAGCTAACATTTACTAAGTGATTGCTATATGCCAAGTACTATGTTGAATACTTTAATAAACTAATTCATTTAATTAAAAGAATCTTATGAGGGATACACCGTAGTCACAATGTTACAGACAAGGAAGCTCATCCTGGGAGGGGTTCAGTAACCTAAGTCAGTGGTGGAACCAGGATTCAAACAGGACTTTTGACTATCACATGTGCTTGTTCCTTTCTATCGCACTATTTCCTTCAGATAGAAGTATATTGTCACCAACACGAATACAACTTTCTTTTTCTTATCTATGTTAGTGTGAATCTGCTAACTGCTGGGAACCCGCAGGGACATTCAGCTGCCTATGCGACAACCAGTAGACAGGCTACTGGCTTGGTAATAGCAGCACAGCACAGCAAAGAGGCGAAGTCACTCACCTATGGTCTTGTTGCCATTCTCATTTTATTAGATTTTTCAAATAGCAATGCAACAAATACTGTTATTATGCTTGGCTAAACGTTAAAAATCATAGGACAGTCCATTGTTGATAAAATAAAAACTCAGCAGACACAATGATAACAGTTGCTACGTAGTAAAAATATTACTTACACAAAACTGTTTTTTCAAAAAGCAATAAAATGATTACAACTTAGAAGGTAACAAGTACCCCAGTTGACTTTTTTGTTGGAACATAGGTCCTGTCATGGGTTAGGAAACATTTAAAAACCAAATAAGTTTTCATGGTATTTGCTGAATACCCAAAAATATTCAAATCCAGAACTAATTCTCAGATTCAACAAAAAATGATGTTAAAAATGAATGATTTGGAAGATGTTTGTAGCATATGTGTTAATGAAAAAGTGGATTCAAAACGAGTGTTTTCTCACTGTGTGTGTGTGTGTGTGTGTGTGTGTGTGTGTATAACTGGGGATTGAATTCATTGCGGGGTTTACCTCTGAGCTACACCCCCAGCCTTATTTTATTTTTTATTTTGAAACAGGGGCTCACTAAGTTGCTGAGGTTGTCCTTGAACCTGCGGTCTTCCTGTCTCAACCTCACAAGTACTGGGATTATAGGTGTGTGCCACCGTGCCCAGCTTCTCTACTTTAGATGTTAATTCAACAAGCATGTACAGCAACTTAGTCAGGCCCTCAAGAACTTAGTGAGATCTTGTTTCAAAATAAAAAATTAAATAGGGCTGGGTGTTTAGCTCAGAGGTAGAATGCCCCTGGGTTTAATCCCTAGTATCCAATAAATAAATAAATGAGTAATAAAAATAAACAAATGAATGAATGAATAAATAAATAAATAAATGTGAGAAATCTGGCCTCAGAACCTGAGATTTTCACCATGTTATATTGCCTTTAAAATTTCAATTTCTATTTACCCAGGCCAGACACAGAATCAGAAAAATGTTTGTCTGATGAGACAAGATACCAGCAAAGAATTCTGTCTTAAGGAAAATGTTGGAAAATGTCTAGAAAGAGAAGTTTTACTTATGCCTAATGATACTGGTAGAAAATGGTTGGTTTCCAATATTATTTTTATTCTCTTTCAGAAAAGACAGGAGTAGGAGTTTCAGATGCTCATATGGGTTCAAATGCAAGGATTACCTAGAAAATTGAGGAGTTAGTAGTTTTTTAAACTTAAGTTGGACAATTCAGTGAGAACACGACTATGTTTCAGGTGACAGAACAACTTCTGGTGCTTACTACTTGGGAATATGGTGGAAACTAAGCTTTGAAATAGTTCTTTAAGACTGGATGCTCTTCCCTATCATATCACTTCTCATCCTGCTTGTTCCCTTACAAAACACAAGGTCTTTCCAACCAGATTCCACAAAGTTCTTTTATTAAAGCATTTTGATTTGGGGGAAGAGGATGGACAAACACATACCCACACACCCCTTAAAGATGGGGTTCCAAGAATAACATTTTCCAAATGATCTTGGGTTAAAATTACTGGCAAGCCCAAGTTGCTTTGCAAGTGTTTAACCTCTGTACCAAGTTCAAGTTTTCTTAAAATACACTGTAGCCTGCATGGGATGGAATGAGGCAGGCAAACTCTGGCAAGGATGGGAGACACCACGTTCCCCGGATGGGCTGCCTGTCAGCTTCAGCGCATCTGGAAGATCGCTGGTTTGAGGACAGCCTCAGCAAGTAGTGAGACTCTCATTAACCTAGTGAGACACTGTTTCAAAATAAAAATAAAAATAGGGCTGGCGGTGTAGTTCGGAGGTAGAATGACCCTGGGTTCAATCCCCAGGAACACGCACACACACACACACACACACACACACACACACACACACGGCAATGGAAAACAGTAGAGAAAGTATGACTGTCACCCCAGGATGTCTGGCGTGGCTTTGGAGAGGCAGAGGCTGGTGGTACAGAGGGACCACACCAGTGAGGGACCAACCTACCATCTGGGAGGCCCTGGGCAAGTCACATCTCTATGGCCTCCTCTCCCTCCCAGAGTCCCTGACTTGCAAAATCTAAGGCGGGCCTGCTTTCTCTTGGTTTATTAGAAAACGTTACAAGGTAGAGGAATAGCCTCTTCCCTGAAAAACCACAATGGGCTTGATGGAACCCCATGCTTGCATTCCCAACTGTACTCTTTCAAAAGTGTTTTCAATTATTTGCAGTGAGCTCATGTTCCCTTGACTATCCTAAAGACTTAGAAGAACAGGACAATTAAATTTGAATGTTAAAAAAGAAGAATAAGAGGAAGAAGAAGGAAAAAAAAACAATAGCAAACAGCTGTACTGTGGACCCATGTGGACAAAGAGGCCTGCAGCCTCACTAGAAGTGGCACTCTGGTGTTTCACAGTCCAGGGAGCAACTGCCCTGAAGCAAGCCCTCCACAGAAGGAACTTAAGTGGGGCAGGCGCAAAGACAGAACAGAGGAGCAGTGAACTTCCAGAAATGTGAATAAAGTTTCCTGTGGCTGCAGGCATGCTGACTTAGAAAAGCTGCCTGGTTTCAGGGTGGGGGTGGAATATGGAAGATAAGTGTGCAATTTCCACCCTCCTCAAATTTTGTTTAGAATTGGAGGAGGCCTTAGAGATCATCTAGGATCACAGGTTCAAACCTCAGCAATTTATTGAGACTCTCAGCAACTTAGCAAGACCATGTTTCAAAATAAAAAATAAAATTGGGTTGGGGGTATAGCTCAGAAGTAGAGCACTTGCCTAGCATATCCTGGGTTCGATCCTTAGCAACGCACAGAGACACATACATACACACTCACACACACACACACATACTCACAAGCTTGTCTGAATCTTCCCTAGTTACCCACTGGGTGGCTGTCTTCTCTTCCAAATTATTAAGAAACACGACTTCTTACACTTAAATACTTAATGAATTTGGGGTTTATATTATACTACTTCCTTCCATAGAGAACTACCTTTTCCCTGAAAAGTAAGACACCAGTGAAAAGATTCAGTCATCAATAGTGTATAAAGAACCCTAGTGAGAAAGGCATAATTCCAGACTAAGCCAAAGCACGATTGATTATTTTGGAAACGTTTCTGCTTCTTACACTTTTTGCTTGATATGAGGTTCATTTGAGGTAAATGCAGAACAATTTTCATCTTCATTTACTGTTTAAGGCTTTTAATTAAGTTAATTATCACTTATATAAAGTAAAACTAAGTCAGACATTTAATTTTGAGGAATATTAGCCAGTATTATTAGAGCAGGAAAGAATGAAGAAAGCAAGTAAACCTCCCTGGATTGTTTAGTTTGTGGATATGCACGTAGCCCCATTAGGAAAACACTACTGAGCCCTATTTAATAAAATCAGTCCTGTAGGGCAAATGCAGTCAAAACTAGAAAGCAAATCAATAAAATTACTCAATTTCTTTAAGCCACTAAAAACAAGGGCTAGACATTGGAATGTATTAGCAAAGTAGCTATGTCTAGACACCTAATGTTAACTGTATTAGATAACTTTTTAATCTGGGATACATTATTGGCAGGGAAATGGATGACATGATCCTCAACCATGCTTTTTAATGGGGTTTTATAGAAGTAAGGTGGGAAACTTCCTTATTTTATGAAAGGATACTTTCTCTCAGAACGTGCAAATCGTGAATGATTGATAAACATGTTAACAGGGGCTTGATTGGTGTTTAAAAAAATTCTGAACCATAAGGCAAAAAAAGTTAATATTTACATCAAAAAAGGGGGGAAATACCTCATTTAATTAACACTATCTAGAGAAAAGAAATCAGTTTCATATTGTAGAGAGCTAAGGGACTATAAAAAGGTAGGGTGGAGGAAGAAGAGAGAAAATTAATTCCAGGACAAAAGGACATAAAGACTTAAATCAGGATTAGAAAGAGAAATGGGAGGCCAGTGGGAGTGATAAAGACAGAAAGAGGAAGGAGGAAAGAGAATTGGAGAGAGAGAGAGAGAGAGAGAGAGAGAGAGAGAGAGAGGAAAACATAAGAACATAAGAAAACTGGTACCTTCCAAGTTTTGAAAATGTAACCATTTTCTTGGCAACTTACAATGGATTTTCAATGTGCACAATATTTATTTTCCATAAATATAGATAGTATGTATATGTATAACTGAATGATTTCAGTTTTAGAAACTTATTTGTAGTCAGAAAGGTTATCTGCCCATATACTAGCTATGCTTTGATATATTTTCTTTGAAATAAGAACTTAGTCCATTGCATTATTTTTAATTTTGAGGGATCAAGGTGTCCTCATTCCGTAATGTCTTAAGGTTACACTGGAAACCTGTATTAATTTCAGACATGAAAATATCTGTTCCATTTCAAATCAAACTTTGATTTAGTTAAGGGATGCTCGCGGAACACGTAATAAGAAACTTTCCCTTTCACTGCATCCTGCATCCCCACAAGCTACCAAATTTCACATTAAAAATGTACAGGAAAACTTAAAGAGAAAATTTCTGCTGAAAACAGAGGAGAAAATCTTTGTGATCCTGGGTTAGGCAATGCCTTCTTAGGATGATACCAAGAGTACAATTTATTAAAGAAAACATTGATAAACTGCAATTCACCAAAATTAAAAACTTCTCTGTGAAGGACATTGTTAAGAAAATGAAAAGGCAAATCACAAACTGGGGAGAAAATCTTTGCAAATCACATATCTGAAAAAGACTTGTTTTCAGAATGTATATATAAATTTCTAAACTTAGTAAGAAAACAACTTAAAAATGGGTAAAAGATTTAACAAATGCTGAGCGAAAGAGTATACATGGACTGCCAATAAGTATATGAAAAGATGCTTAACATTATTTCCTTGGGGAAATGCAGATGAACACCATGAGATACAACTATTTGAAATGCTAAAAAACAAAAGAAAAGAAACAAAAATCAGGCAACTGACAAAATAGAACCAAACAAAATTAAACCAAAAAGCGCCAACATCAATACAACCAAACCCCATTGACAATACTAAGTGTTGGTGAGGTTACAGAGAAGTGAAAGTTTCATACACTGTTGGTGGGAATAAAAACTAGTAAGCCACCCTAGCAAACAGGCAGTTCATTATAAAATGTCACCATAAAGCTCAGTAATCTCACTCCTACAGGAACACTCACAAGAAATAAAAAGTTCTGTTCCCTTAATGCCTGGACATTCATTGTGGCTTTATTTGTCATTGCCCTAATGTCGACTGGTGAGTGGATAAGCAGACTGTGGTACATGTATAAGATGGAATATTGCACAGTAGCAAAAAGAAACAACTATTGGTGCACACAATTACCTGAATGCATCTCAAGTACCCTGTGCTAAGTGAAAGAAAACAGATTCAAATGCTAGTTACATGACAACCAGTAAGAAGTGAAATTAAAGAAACATAAAATAGGCCAAGAGGTACCAGGGGTTGAGAATGGGGAGGGGAGTTGATCAAAATAGCTAACATAAAGAAATTTTGGGGGGTGGTGGAAGTGTTCTGTATTTGGATTACGGTGGTGATTTTACCACTCCATGCGTCTGTCTGAATAATAGAACTATACACAAAAAAGTAACTTGCTATACGTAAATTTTTTTAAAAGTGAAAAAATGTGTTCGCCATTGTCCCCAGCTCTCCAGTGACTTTTGTTAAGTTTTAAGAGACTTTACACTAAATGGTCATGATGATCCCTAAGAATAGATATCATATTTCGGACTTCAGCCTGGTGGGTAATAAGTATTACTTTGATTTAAAAAACACTGAGTGTCTCAATTAGGATTTAGGAACTGTTAAAAGTACAGATATAAGTAGAATCTGTTTTTTTTCATCATATGGTATTAAACGTAGGGCTATACAAAGGAACAACAACATCCAAAAAGTATTTCTCAGCAGCGACACTCGAAATAATATAAACAGGGATGTTGCTGATGCCCAAAAAAGTATAGCTAATTTTGTAACTTTTCTGTCCCTTTCATCTGTGGTGCTGACAATGACTCTGAGTTGTTCTGCTAATTGGCTCAATAGGTTAAGTACTTGAGACTGAATAAAATAAAGCAGCCTATGGCAGGTCAAAGATTCCCTACCACTGCCAGAAAGGAAATGTAACTGTGCTGTGTGCTTCACGCAGGTTTGCTGCAGAAAGGTACACATTTATTTCATTAAAAGCTATTTTATTACCTGGGGGAAGCCAAATGTCAAGTTGAGCTAACACCCATCATATTTTATTCAAATGCAGATGTATTTTTGAACTACAACAGCCCTTTGATTAACTTGTCCAATGACTAAACTCATGACCCACTGTATTAAAAGTGGTGACCTTTTCACCAAAGACTCTAACCTGGAGCTAAGTGATCCATTAAAATCCAACTTGGGAGTATATTACTCTTCATGAAAAGGTAAGCACCTCCTTTCCTGCTAGCGGAGGTCCCCAGAGAAACACCGAGTGAATAAAAGACATATGTAACTTCTTTTATTGGGCCATGTAGGAAGGGTCATCAACATGCATAGCTCTGATTCCCAGGTGACAGACAAACATGACAGCACACTGAGATGGCTGGGGAATACCTCAGGAACATTTCAGGTGGAGGAAAGCCACTATGATCCCCCACAAGAGCTGGAAGGTCTATGTTTGAGAATATCTGTCTTAGAGCCTTGCTGGGATGAAGGACCACAGAGGGGCTTGGATGAGAAGGGAGGAAGAAAACATTTTTGCTTCTGAAACAAAAGGACAAAGAAACTTTGGACTGATAAACAGTTTTGAGAAATTATAAATACTTTGAAAAGGCATAGCCTCCAATCTAGAAAAGCGAAAGGAAGATACAGTTCTGAGATGATAACCTGAACCACCTGAAAACTTATTTGATTTATAGATCCTCTGTTTTCATCTGACATTTTATGAACACAGCTGAGTGGAAAGAGTGAGGTCCACCTATAGTACCCACATGCTCATGTTTATATATAAGTGGTGATTTTTCTAACTTACGATTTTATGGTCAAATCTGTGAGTACGTACAGTGAAACCATAGCAGCTCTTGTTTATAAAGTTCCCTTACAGAGACATGGCCACCATAAGGTTCTTACTCTCCATAATAGCGTACTATCTTCCACTTTTTCATGGGTGCTCCTTTTAAATGAATCTTTGAAGCTTTGAAAGGCTATATTCATTCTCTCTATATACATGAAAGCGAGCTTAAAATGTGAATGTGCTAACAGCCTTGATCAGAATTCATATTTCAGCCCAAATTAACCAGGGTGGCTGATATGAGTTTATAAATATTTGCATACTTTTAAGTGTGTACCATGAAAAAAGAATTTATTCCCAGTGAGCAAGTGAAAACAGTAGTTAGGAGACTAACATGGCTTTTTTTTTTTTTTGGTACTGGGGATTGAACCCAGGAGCATTTTACCTCTGAGCTAAACTCCCAGTTCTATTCTATTTTTTTTATTTTGATACAGGGTCTCACTAAGTTGCTGAGGCTGACCTTGAACCTGTGATCCTCCTGTCTCAGCCTCCCAAGTATTAGAATTACAGGTGTGCACCACCACACCTGGCTCTAACATGGCCTTTTGAAACAAGTCATTCAAAAGGTTGACATCAAAACTAATAACAACTGGGTGTGGTGGCACACACCTGTAATCCCAGAATTTGGGAGGCTGGACAGGAGGATTGCAGGTTCCAGGACAGTCTCAGCAACTTAGTGAGACCCTGTTTCAAAATAAAAATAAAAAGGGTTGATGCTGTAGCTCAGAGGTAGAATGCCCCTGGGCTCAATCTTCAATACCAAAACAAAACAAACAAACATCACTGCCCCCCCAAAAAACAAGAAAACTAATTACACATGTACATGAAATAACAATATGGAACTTCTGGTTAACTGTGCACAAATGCAGAATCAAGAAGCCTACACACACAGTAAAAGGATGGGGTTCATAGTCCAAGACTCTCTGTTAAAGTGGAACTTTTTGGGATGGCATGAGAGTATCAGGCTAATTAGTTTATGTATGCATGTGTGTGTGTCCAAGGATTGAAACCAGGGCCATTCTACCTCTGAGCTACACCCCCAATCCCATTTTATTTTTTATTTTGAAATAGGCTCTTGCTAAGTTACCCTGTGCTGGTCTCAAACTAACTAGACTTTTTTTTTTTTTTTTTTTTTTTTTTTTTGCGGTACCAGGGATTGAACGCAGGGGCCTTCTACCTCTGCACTACGCCCCCGGCCCTATTTTTTATACTTTATTTTGAGACCAGGTCTCATGAAGTTGCGGAGGGCCTCACTAAGTAGAGACAGAGAGAGA
>PVJS01002440.1:0-64970 GCA_004027185.1 Glis glis | reverse complement strand
CGGATCCTCCGGTCTCTGCCTCCCAAAGTACTGGGATTACAAGTGTGCGCCACCACGCCCGGCCTAACTAGACTTTTAATACAAGCATTACTGTTATTATTTTATGATAGGAAGAGATAACATAAATTATGACTCGCAAAAATGTTTTTTTATAATTCAGTTGCTAAATTCAGGATGCATAACTTATATTCTGATACTTATGCTCACAACCTTAATACTTTTGGTGCAAAGCAACTATAGAACTTCTATGGCAAGAATCCAAGAAATGGTGATGCTAAAATTTTTTATAAAGTTGAAAACACAACTCAGTTAAGACGGATTATTCTATGCTTTTTAAAAATGTGACAGTAAATGTAGTCCTTGTATTTCAAAAGAGATAAAGTGTGCTTCTAACCAAATAATATTTGCTTCTTAGCAAAAATCACTTTTTTATGGCATCAGGGTCAACAGAGAAAAAAATGTCACAATGATTATGACGGTCCAAAACAATGACTTGTAAATCTCAGAGTGCATCAGAATCACCTCAGGACTTGTTCAACACGATTGCTGGGTCTCACCTCCAGAGTGTTTTTTAATGTTTCGGCAAGCACCCTACCATGGAGCCACACCCCCAGCCCTTCAGAATTTCTGATTCAGTAGGTCTGAGATTGGGCCCAGAAATTTTCATTTTTAACAAGTTCCTAGGTACTACTGATGCTCTATTCCAGGCAATATATTTGTGTGTGTGTGTGTGTGTGTTATTGGGGATTGGGATTGAACCCAGGGCCATCCTACCTCTGAGCTACACCCCTAACCCTTTTTTGTATTGAAACAGGGTCTTAACTAAGTTGCAGAGGACCTCACTAAATTGCTGAGGCTGGCCTCGAACTTGCAATCCTCCTGTGTCATCTTCCCAAAGTACTGGGATTACAGGTGTGCACCGCCATGCCTGGCTTTAAGCAATTAACTTGTTGGTCAAGATTTTTTTTCTTAATGGTAGCTACAGATTCAAGCACGTCTGAGATAAAGAAAAAATACTTAGTTAATTCTTATGTCAACTATTCTGGGGAGTCCTAGGTTAAATACCCTGAGGCAGTGTGTAAAAATTCCTAGTTGGATACTGTCAGGTGCTGACTGCCAACATGTCTGACCCTAAACAATAAAACCCACACATGATTTTTTAGAGTTTGAAATTGCTGCTAAAGAATTGTAATTTCATAAATAGAGCCAGTCGAATGTGTACATTCCAAATTACTAGATTAAACTTGAACCTTTCTAAACATTAAATAAAACCACAAGGGCAAGAGTTCTCAATTTATTCTTTCGAAACCACAAGCGAGATAATTCTACAGAATGTGGAATGTACAATAGGTTATTCTCACAAAATAAACCCCGAGGGGTGAATTATATCTCTTCAAACTAGGTGGTGTCTTAAGTCAACAAGGGTAAGACTCTGATTATCATGCTGACAAGCAGATTTTGTGACATTTATGGACCTCACAGAAACAGAAACATGTAACAATAATTTTAAGCCAGGGTATAAAAATGGGCCTGTTTGTGTGGTATCTATAAAGGTTCCCTAAAGAAAATGTGTTGGAGCTTGACTATAACCAAAACTTGGCTTCTCTGTGGGACTCTTTCTCAGAGCTGCATCTTCTGACCAGAAATATGAATACCATGCTGCTGCTCAGGGCCTTCAAAGCTGGCTCATGTCTCACTTAGATATTATGGGCCATCTTCTCTAAGAGATTCCTGGAAATGGGTGATTTCATACTGATGGAAAAAAAAATTAAAACCATTTACAAATTACCAGCCCTGAGCTATAAGGTAGAATCACAATGTGTTTTATCATCTCTAATAACAAAAGAATTTTGAGCACCCTTCTTTCCAACAGCATAATATGAGTTTTTTTCTATATTGAGTTTGTTAATTCTTGCCTATGAGTTATATGAGTACTAAGTAGTATTTACTTTTTTACATGTGCAGCTTAAGGCCATATGTTTAACAGAATAGATCTGATTCTATGAATTCTATGCAGCATACTTTATGATATATAACTCTGGTTTAACAACAGGTTCTTGACTTATATTATAAAACATAATGGAAGCTGGGCGTGGTGGTGCATGACTGTAATCCCAGTACTTGGGAGGCTGAGACAGGATTGTAGGTTTGAGGCCAGCCTCAGCAACTTAGCGAGACTCTCAGCAACCTAGTAAGATCCTGTTTCAAACCAAAAATTAAAAAGGGCTGGGAGTACCAGCCCAGTATGGTAGAATTCACCTGGGTTAAAGCCCCATACCACAAAAACCCAATCCTCCCAAACTAACATAATGGAGAATCAAGAGGTGGTTGTATTTTGCAATTCCATTCTGAAGATTCAGTGGACCAAAAATGTCTAGAAGTACTTTCAGAACCCTATGTAGCACAATTCAGTTAGCCCGCAGCCTAAATACACCATGCCTCATACTCTCATACAGGTGCTCTCAATTGGAGGTGACTTTGCCTCACAGGGACATCTGACAATGTCTGGAGACAGTTTTTGATTGTCACAACTGAGACAGTGCTAATGCATCTACTAGGTAGAGAACAGGGATGTTGCTAAACATCCTACAATGCATAGGACAACCCCTGTAACTAATTTATCTTGCATGAATGTCAACAGAACCACTGTTGAGAAACGCTGTTCTCTAAAACAACTAAGAAATGATATTAATACTAAATATAACAAACAGACATGATGTAATGTAGTAACACACTTTGACTATCCCTCTAAACATTTCACTATTTACTTGTATTAATGTATATACAAGATTCACTTCCTAGAGCTTTTTGTGTCTGTCACACTAATAAAATCAAATTACATGGCATGCAGGCTTCGAGGAGGCAACAAAATTAGTGTATGGTGGGCAAGCTACAAAAGTTCTCAGCTGTAAACCAAGGAATCTTCATGAGCTGTTAATTCCTAAGCTATCCACAGAAACAAGATCTTTCTACACAAATATACATTGAAAGATAAGGACTGCCAAGTACAGTAAGACTCTTTTAAGAGTCTGCTGTTCAGAAACATGATTAAAGCCCGCCCGAGAACATGACATCAGTGTTTCAAAGAATACTACTAGGCTTTTAAGAACATAAATAGACCATTAGTATATCTGCTAAATAATAATAAACTGTGGTATATACAACCTACTTTATTTGAAAAGTGAGCCGCTGTTCTCCATCTTTATCGTTTACAATAAAAAAGTTAAAAAATCTGTATGTCTTGAAAATGTTAAGACTAGAGGTCCTCTTGGCTGGCTTAGGTGAAGCTTCATCTTGAGAGAGGATTATGGACCATCAAGGTGGTCTGGAGCCCTGCAATTCTTTTCTAAAGTTAAGGAGCATCAAGTGAGGCCTTGACACATCAGCAAGGTCAATGGATACAACATTGGCTATGGATGGTGCCTAGAACACTGATTTCCTCATGTAAGACGCTCAATAGGCATTTCTTAAACAAATAAATGAAGTTGACAAATAAGTGATTCCTTTATCTTTGGTAAACACACACCAAAAACCAATTAATATTCTAAACTCATTCTTTAGGGATAGCTCTATGAGCTGGTTTGACAAGGATTGTTCTGGTAACTATGGCAGGAAAGCATACACATCTATCCCAAAATAGGACCAAGCAAGAAAAGTCAGTTCATGCCTTATTCGGGTAATAACTGACTGGTGAAACATTCCATATCTATTCTCACAAACTTTCCAGCTCTGATGCAAATAAAGAATTACTTGAGGGCTGAGGGTGGAGCCCTTGCCTAGGATGTGTGAGGTCCTGGGTTTAAGCCCCAGAAACACACACACACACACACACACACACACACACACACACACACGCACACACACACTCACACACACGAAGAAAGAAAGACATTAGCTGATATTGTTCAAGAAAGGACACCCTCAGTGAACCCATATACGGTCTTCTGCCACCTCAACTACTTTATGCCAATGGGAGGGACAGCAGGAGAAGGCATCAGCCCTTCACACTTTATTAGTTCCAGACTTTCTGGGACTGGAGGGAGAAGACCTAGGCTGGATTTTTCAAAATGTGGACCACAAATCACCTATATCCACATTATCTAGGGTACCAAATTCAGATCCTGGGCTCTAACTTCCACTATAAAATTGGAATTGTCTAGGAGTACTCCCAGGGATTTGTATTTTAATATTCCTTCTGTGATTTCCATGCATGCTAAAGTTTGAGAAACCCTCTGCAAAGGCATAGTCTATTCAGGGAGAATCAGAACACTAGAACTATTTTTTTTAAATGTCCCCACTAATCTAGGGTTTAAATGAGCTTTAAGAACAATGGCCAGCTTATTTCAGCAAAAAAAATGGAGTAAAGGTTAAAAGAGGCTGTCGAAGACCCAAAGTTGACACTGTTAATTTTATGGTGAATTTAATTTCTTACGTGTTAAATTTCTGTGTGTGTGTGTGTGTGTGTGTGTGTGTGTGTGTGTGTGTTACTGGGAATTAAACCCAGGGGCATTCTATCTCTGAGCTACACCTCCAGCCCTGTTTCATTTTTTATCTTTGAAACAGGGCCTCACTAAGTTGCTGAGGCTGCCTTCGAACCTGTGATCCAACTGTCTCAGCCTCCCAAATACTGGGATTACAGGCATGTGCCACCACGCCCGGCTCATATGGTAAATTCTGAGTTGCTTGATCCATCTCCTCTAAGCCACAATTCCTGTATTTCTCAACATGTCATGGGAGCCTTTTATACAGATTACAGCACTCATATGTGATGGTTTGTGTGTGCCCCTCAAAGTTCATGTGCTGGAACCTGAATTCCTAGATGCGGCAGTACTGGGAGGTGGGGTCTAGTGGGAGGTGTTGGGGTCATGGGTGCAGAGGCTTCATGGATTAATGCCTTTGCTCATGGGAATGGATTCACCTCCTTCTTCTTTGTCTACTCTTGTCTAGACGTCCTCCTTTCTGCCTTGAGTTGAAGCAGCACGAGGACCTCACCAGATGTGGCCTCACAATCTTGGACTTCCCATAAGCACAAGTAGACCTCTATTCGTTATAAATTATTCAGTACCAGGCATACTAACAGAAAATGGACTGAGACACAATTAATAATAAGGAAAAAAAGGACAGCAAAAATTCTATAACCATGCCTATTTAATTAATTAATTTATTTTATTTATTTATTTATTACAGTACTGGGGATTGAACCCAGGGGCATTCTACCTCTGAGATACACCCCCAGCCCTATTCTTTATTCTTTATTTTGAAACAGGGTCTTACTAAGTTGCAGAGGCCTCACTAAGTAGCTGAGGCTGGCTGCAAATCTGGATCCTCTGGTCTCAGCCTCCCAAGTACTGGGATTACAAGCGTGCGCCACCACACCTGGCTAATGCCTATTTTATTCTATGCCAATTCTCTTCTAAATAACCTAGATTTTTAGGTTATAAGAATAGTGAGGCACAGGAATTGTAAAATGGCAGTACCCTCTAATCTCCCTCAAATTTGGGATTTTCCTTGGGATTAATTTTTGTTTTAGAGTGTGAAAATAGGTATCTAATGTTTTGGGAATTCATATATCATACAAAATAATGGAAAGTCACAATTAAGAGAAATCAGAAGGATGTGGTAGACTATTTTGATTCTACACCCAAAGATCAAAAATCTACTTTTTTGCTAGTGCTATAAAATATCTCTCTTCTGATGTTTCATGAACTACAAAGCAAATTCTTCTACAAAATGGTAACATAAGCATCCATTTCAATGCAGCCCAGGACATAAAGATGATTATAATATTTATATAATCAGTCAACAAATATTTATTAAGCAATTATCTGGTAAGTTAAAGATGGCCACAAATTCTTTGTAATTCATCCTGTCAAGAGGTGGAGGCTATTTTTCCTACCTTGAATCTTGGCTGGATTTGTGGCCACTTTGACCACTAATGGTACTCTCTACCCCGTGGGTATAAGCCTTAATATGGCCCGACAGCTTTCACTTTTCCATTCTTGGAAGCCAGTCACTGAGCTTCCAAGTAAGCCAGGCATGGTGGTGCATGCTTGTAATCCCAGTACTTGGGAGGCTGAGACCGGAGGATCCGGATTCGTGGCCAGTCTCAGCTACTTAGTGAAGTCCTCTGCAACTTAGTGAGACCCTGTTTCAAAATAAATAATAAAAAAATAGGGCTGGGGTGTAGCTCGGAGGTAGAATGCCCCTGGGTTCAATCCCCAGTTCTGCAAAAAAAGAAAAGAGAAGAGAAGAGAAGAAAAGAAAAGAAAAGAAAAGAAAAGAAAAGAAAAGAAAGGAAAGAAACCTGCAGTAGACTGCTGAATGTTGAGATGACCCGAGAGCAAGGCCTTGGATGATCAGGGGACATTCTGCATGCTTCAGCCTCAGCTGAACTCTCAGTTGAATGCCCTGGCAGAGATCTTGGCCATACCATGTGGAAAAGAGCCACTTAGCTGATCCCAGACAATAAATAATAATTGTTGTTTTAAGTCACTACATTTTGGAGTGGTTTGTTATGTAGCAACATAGAACTAAAACAACTACTACATATTAGTAACTGTTCTAAGTCTTGGATCAAAAACAGAAAAAATGAGACAAAGTTTCTATATTTACTCTGGATTAGTGGACTACTGGCTAAAATATGAATAGGTTTATATTAAAGGTTGTGTTTCTGGTGGAGGTTCCATTTTGATAACTGTTATTTTCTCTCCAATATATTTTGAGACTTTGAAAAGTTATTTTCCTTTTCTTTAGTTGTTCTGAGGAGTGGAACTAAATATTTACCACCAATATGATGTTTATATCCTAAAAAGCTGAGATGAAATTGTTACTAAACCAGCATATTATCTCTAAAAAAGCCCGAATTCTAAATTATAAATAGAATAACTCAATACTCTTGGTATATTAATAATCTTTCAGCAGGCCATTATACTATTGACAGTCTATTTTAGAGCCTGAATAAATGAAACTGGTGTCCCCAATCTTTATTTTAACAATTCTTTTCCGTTTATAATGAGCTTATTCTGTCTTATTTACTTTCTACATTAACTCTCGTGGGGATGAAGGCTATCTTGTAATCCCTCTACCTGGAATGTTATTCTTTTTTCCATTTGCTTAAATACTCCTTATCTTAAAAACACACTCCTTGCATTAACATTTTATGCTATAAACTCCTTGAAGGCAGAATCCAGCCACAACCTACTAGCTAAATACCTTCTTGTTAACTACTTTTATTATTGAATCTGGTTGCTAAAAGACTCTATGTGAGGTGCAAACATTTCTGTTTCTCAAATGTAATACAGAAAAGATGGCTTTGGTCATTTCCTCTAAGTCTATTACTTAAAAATACCATGCACTGCCTGGTGTGGTGGCCCACAACTGTAATCTCAGTACTTGCGAGGCTGAGATGGAAGGATCACAGGTTTGAGGCCAGCCTCAGCAACTTAGGAAGACCCTCAGCAACTTAGCAAGACACTGTTCCAAAAATCAAAAATAAAATGGGCTGGGGGTGTAGCACAGAGGTAGAATGTCCCTGGGTTCAATCCCCAGTAACAATAAAATAAAAACCACCAAAACAAATCTATGCATTACTGTTTGGGAGCTCACTCAGGTTCTTCATCATACTGTTACCATGTGCTTAGAACCTATGAGCAATGTGTGGATGTCTGGTTTTCCTAAGGTTGCAAGTCAAATAAGAGCTATCCAAGCACATATTCTTTTAAAAGATGCAAAATTCAAAACAGCTGTCTGTGACCTTGGGCGACCTAGCCAGAATCTGCAAACAAGCTTACGTAAGCATACCCTGGCCAGGCTTGTACCTAAAGGCCCAACTAAAATGAGAGTTTTGATTTCTCATGTGGAACAGTAAAGAGTCTTCAGGGAGTAGGCATTTCCTATTGAAACTGTAATTTGAAAAGTAACCTTTGTCTGTATTGTATCCTTAACTGTTTGGGACAAAATGCTGGGCAAGAAATCACAGCAGAGCTGTAAAACACTGACTAAACCTGGATAATGCCCAGGCTGCATATAAAGTCTTATTAAACAACTTTATTAATGACCAGAAAATTTGAACAAACATTGCATTAATACATTCCTCAGATGGTACTAAATGTGGAGATAGTAAGGGGCACAGAGGTGAAGCCAAACAATATTAATGGATCCATGGAGATTAGAAAAATGGATAGTAAAGTACACTATGAGTTCAGTCTAGCAAAATTCACTGAAGTACAAGTATCTAGGAAAAAATAACTCAGAAGACTGACATTCAGTGGGTGGAAGAAACCTCGAAAGCATGTCAAAAATAACTGGATGGATATTGTAACTCACAGATTAGATAGGATTTTGCAATGTACACAGGAACATAGCAAAGCATAAGGTCTAGATCAAGCTGCCCAACAGAGGGCCTCAGCAAATTCTGCTGAAGGCTTATGTATATATATTTTTAAAAAGGGCAAGTAAAAACAGCCCAGCTCTTGGGTGCAAGAGTGTGAGTAGCTGGAGTTCTGCTTTGGTGTTAAACATTCTTTGAGGAAGATGAAAAGCTCCTGAGAGACTTTTAGAGGAGCAAAAAAATTTACATCAATAGGCATAGGATGAGAGATTAAAGGAATGAAACAGATAAAACTCTGCTGAGCAATGATAAAAACAGGTATTTAACTCTGATCAAAATTATTGTTTACATTTTTAAAGGTTTTCCATGCAAGATAATTAACAAATATATTTCTCAGTTATACATATGGCTGATGAAACAATGAGTTTTCAGGAAGTATCAACTTTGCACAAAGCCATGGAGTTGAAAGAAGACTTAGGATCACAGAAGTTTAGAGAGGAGGGATCTTAGAGATGACAAAGTTTCCTGTTTTCAAAGTGAGGTCTTGAATGGATCACAAAACTATGGGATATGTACACAATGGAATTTTACGCAGCCACAAAGAAGAACAAAATCACAACATTTGCAGGGAAATGGAGAGAACTAGAGAACATCATGCTAAGCAATATTAGTAAGTCACTAAGAGTAAAAAATCGGATGTTCCCCCTAATCTGTGGGAGCTAGATAGAATGGGACTTAGAAGGGACTTAGAAGGGAAGAAGAAGAAATCTTTAGATGGACAAGGAAGGTGACCTAACTGAGGGAGTTGGGAGGGGGGTGGAGGGAAACACACTATAGCACATGATGTACATACACAAACCTATAAGACTCAATCACTATCTGGAGCATGAAAGGGAGGGAAAGGGGAAGGAATAGGGTGGGATTAAAGGGAAGGCTAAATGTGCAATGTGTGCATGTATGATGTTCATACCCTGACATATATCAAAATGTATAATTACAATGCACCAATAAATGAACATAAAAAGTTAAAAAAAAAACAACAAAGTGAGGTCTGAAGGCCACCTAACTTGGAATTGCTTGGGGAGCTTGTTAGAAATGAAGATTTCTGGGCTCCTGAATCCTAATACCCAAGGGGGATTAACATAAACAGCTTCCAAAGTTTAAGGGTCTCCTTTTATAGATAAGGAAAGCCAGAGGCCTAAAGAGGTAAGTTGCCCAAGGTCAGACACAAATAGGTCCTGGTTTCTGGTCCAAGGCTGCCAGTACCATGCATGAAACTCTCCAAATCTCTAAGTTGCCTTTATAGATTAGTTATTACCCTAGTGTGATTTTTTTCTGAAAACTTAATTTATAGTTCAGATGTTGCTTCATTTAATTCTTGTATAATAAGGAGAGAAGATGAATGAAAACAGAGAACAAATGTAGGGATAGGAAATAAAAGGAAAACCTCAGACAGGCCAGGAGCAGGAGTAAGAAATGAGTAACTAGCCTCTGGTTAGGATGACATGATATCTACATGCAGGACGTTAAATCATAGTCTGAACAGAAAGGCCCTTCAGTCCATTCCACTCACTGCCAAAAACATACACTCAAGAAAAAAGGCCCTAAAAGTAACCTGAGGTTAATAAGCAGGTCTGGTTTCATCCCATGGGTCTTGCTCAAGTTTATCTTGAAAGAGACATTGGGTGGTTTTAGGAAAGGCCATGACTCTCTTGGGAGTAATTCTGAGCCTGCTATCTTGGCAGAGATGGACCTGAGACAGGTAAATGGAAATGTTTCCTCGAAGATATCACAGAAGGATGGCAGTATGAAGATCCACTCTCCAAGTACCAAGTTATTTCTAAGTACCATGAAAAACACAGGAAGAGCCACATGATGTTCTGCATTCAAAGGCATCTCTTAGAATTTCTTAACTTTTACAGACTTACTGTTTCAACAACCCAAGAACTGCTGGCCTGAGTTTTAAAGAAATTAAGCCAAACATCTCATCTTCCTATCTCTACAATCGTGATAGTTTAAGAATTCCATCTGCTTTTAGATACCTTGATTTATAATGGCTTCTAACTTATGTCTTTAACTTTTGACTATCAGACAAAAGTATAATAAAGCTTCCAAGGAAAGAGAACTTGTAAAAAGAAGATAAATTCAAAGAAAAAATTATGATCATTCTTAACATCTAAGCTTCCTAAAACAATGGGAAATGTCTGTGTCATTATCATAAACCTTTCTCTCCCATAGGGCGAGAGCCATAGGGATGAGCACCAGACTTTGGCTTGTCTCTGTGCCCATTTCTGTGGCAGCATTTGGTATGTTCTAAATAGTTCTCTCATCTGATTAAGAGTCTGTTATTTGAAAAGTAACCATGTTGCACCAATCTAGTGTCTTTTGGCAAAAGATGGCCAGGGAATGTTCTGAGTTGGCCACTTCTGGTTTTGATGGTTTCTATCAAATCTAATCCCTGTAAGGAGAATCTGGGCTTGACCCCAAGGCAAACCAAAACAAGGAGAACCAACATAAACCAATAAAATAAATCACGAAAAATACAGTGGTTAAAACAGCTACATATGAATACAGCTTTATAGGAAAAATCATTATTATAAAAGGAAATCAAATGTTTGGCATGCACAGAAAATGAGATTAAGAAAATAGAGACTGAACTTTAAAAGAAAGATGTATTCCCAGAGCACAATTTTTACTAGTTTTCAGAAAAAGGAAAATGTTCATTTTCTTATAATTTGCTAAACATAGTGGCTATTGAATGAATTTGCAAAAGGATTTCTGGAACACGATAAGACATTCAAAGAGCAAATAGTGGAAAGAATATACGCATTCAAGTTACATTTTAGAGTGGAAAACGGATTTCAAAGAACAAGATAATACAGAGGAAGGAGGCCCCTGATTTTAAATAAAGTCACAACATTGACATCTTGTTGTTCCCAGAGAGTAGGGAGCATATTCGGTAGCAGAAGTCTTTGCCTTGTGTTGGGAGCAGCCTGGAGGAAGCAGCAAAGAGCTCTCCACAGTTTGTGCCTGGAGGGCCCAGGGGGGCTTTCAGATTCTGAGCTCTGTTACTCTGCTGTCTGCCGGATAAACAGCTCCAGATTCTTTAATGACAACAGCATATCAGCTCCTTTTGAGGTTACAGCATACATAAACAGGATCTGTCTCATATTTTCCAGTTGTGGAGGAGGAAGGGGGGAAAAGGCCCCACAAACCTTTTACTGCAGTTAACTGTGGGAGATGACTTGCTTTTACTTGCATGCGAGACTGAAAAAAAAAAAGGAGAACCACAGTGTGCGAAATGTCCCCAGAAAGGAAACAGGAAAACCATTACTTCCTCTGTGTGTGAGAACATTGGTGTGCAATCAAAGGGCGAAAGCTAATGAATGCTGAACTCTAGGGTTTTAAAAGGAAAGGGACTCAAGCTTAAAAACAGTGAGTAGAGAAGGTTCTTAATAAAGTCGTCCTGGTGCCAAGACCCACGGAGGTAGCAGACGGGAGGTCCTGCTCAGCATGCGCCCTGCTCTCTACTTGAATGTTAAGGTCAGCCCTGGCTGTCAGGTTGGTAGGCAGGCCAGTAGGCTATTCTGTAGGATCCATTTAGGTTCATTACTGGCACTGAAAACCTTCTGGCCGCCTTTGAGAAACCCTAACAAAATTTGACAAATGAAGATATTTATAGAATTCCCTCTCATACACCCTGGGCTCAAGTTCCTTATTTGGTTTTGGACTAAAGCTCTAAAGGGAACCCTCAAGATTTGTTTTCTTGACATAAGTGTATATGTGTCCCCACTCCCTCTAATCTTCTCTATCCTGCTATTTCTCAGGAAGCTGCAGACAAAAGTTGCTTATTTGTATTTCAATGTATACTTTAGCAATATGAAAACTGGAATTATTTTGCTGTCATGGGTTGGCAAACTTTATCAGTAAAGGGCTTGGTAGTAAATGTTTCAGCCTCTATAGGCCATGCAGGCTCTATCACAAGGACACAACTTTGCTGTTGTGGCACAAGAATAGTCATAGACAATATATAATCAAATGAGTGTGGGGGAGTTAAAATAAAACTTTATTGAGATCAGATTTGGCCCATAGGCTACAATTAACGTGACTCCTGGTATTAGTTCTCCCCTATTCTATAACAGGGCTCTTAAAAAGTGGCAGGTAGATGCAATTAACATGGTGGTTTCCATGTCACTATGAACACGCACACACAAACTATACTTTGCCTCTGATAGGACTCAACATATGTGCTGATTAAATGGATGTAAAAATACTTTCTAAAAGTGTGATTCAAACATATGCTATTATTACTATTTTCCTACTCTCAGATAAAAGCAGACCCCAAATTCACTCATTTTGGTGAGGTTTTCCTGACAAGTTAGAGGACATGCATGGGGTAGGGAGTTTATGGAGGGAGAGACAATCGTCTCTCTAACTGAAGTGGCCCATGGGCCCCTAGAGATTGAGATGCTTTAACTTGGTAAGTTGCCAAACATAAATGATGAAACATTATTAAGCGAGGTCGAGTGATACAAGTTCTCACAACCCCTGTCTAGCATATATTCTATATTCCCCCTGTGCTATGTTATCCTACTTTTTCTGGAAGGCAAAAGAGATTTCCTAATTGTTGAAAAGAAGACTATCTCATCTGGGGGTGGGATGGTTGGTTGGTTGACAGTTGAGATACTGGAAATGGATGCCAGAGAACGTGTGATGACATTATAAAACACTGCAGGGTGTGTCACTGAAAACATTGAGTTCATGAAATCCATCAAAAGAGGAACTCAGAAACCAGTTTGGACCACAGGTAGGGGGGAAGCCAGGGAGTCAGCCAGAGAAAACTCTGTTCCAAGCTCTCAGAGCTGTGCTCAAGTTCTTCTGAAATGCTGGGAAACAACTGGGCCAGGTGGCCATTGAGAAAACGATTATCCATCCATTTAAGACACATTCCATTTGTAGCTGAATGATCCATGGGCTTGAGGGGATAGAGCCGGAAGATCTTGACTCATTAGATTTGTAGTGGCCAAGCTCAATGGATTTGGGGTTCAGAGCTTAGGGTTTAGTGCTTTGTCTTATAATATGATACAAGTAAAAGTCAAGAGGGTGATGAGTCCAACTTGTTCATCTACTAAGACTACAAAGATGAGTTTATCCTAACATGTGCTAATTAGTTTGCCACAGGGACAAATGATCCTAGGAACCTCTGCAGGTAAGAGTTCTCTATATTCCAGTTTCAATCAAGATATCAAATTATAAATCCATGTCTGGTGGTGCATGCCTGTAATCCCAGTACCTAGGAGGCTGAGATGGGAGGGTTGCAGGTTCGAGGCCACACAGTAACTTAGCATGACCCCCAGCAACCCAGCAAAACCTTGCTTCAGAATAAAAAAATAAATTAGGGATTGGGGTGTAGTATAATGCCCCTGGGTTCAACCCCTAGTACCACACACACACACACACACACACACACACACACACACAATCAAATTATAAAAGTGTAGCTATCAGATATAGCAAAGTCTTCCTAAGGATGCTTGGTTGATGGGTCACTAGTTCATACCTGGAAAATAATGCAGCTAGGACTCCCATGAGTGTGAACTTTGAGAGCTCTACTCACCTCTTCAGGTTTAACGCTGTCAGAAAGATTCCCTTCGAGGAGGAAGCCAAGGGCCCGAGGTAACTGACAGGAAGAGACCAGCGCAGGATGAAGAGGACAAGAGTTGAAGTCAGAAGGGAAAGCTGGACAAGGATCCTTTGGGGGAGGAACTGTCTTGGTCAGGAAAGGGTACTTTTGGAACAGAGTGAGAGAAAGGCCTGAGCATGGACTGAGAAAGATCTGTCAGGAGCTGGCTTCCGGTGTGGGCTCCAAATACAGGGCTTAGTGCTGACCGGAATCAGCAGTATGGAAGACCCACACCCTCGGGCTTTTCTGAACTTCTATCCCTTTAACCTTGCGAGTTTTAGTGAATGTCTGCAACCCGGGCAGGTTTGGGGAGAGAAAACAGTATCCACTCCATCTGCTGGTCTCAGGTAGGGGCCCAGCTACAGCAAGGTGGGAGAGGCTGACAGTCTGAGCAGGAAGTGAGCATTCCTGAGGCAGTTCTCTCTCAGGTCATGGTCCCTGTCCCTTACTTTCTTCTTGACCTACAGTTTCTCCATCACACCCAGCTAGTGGTGTAGCAAATGCAGGCTCGTCATATATGGAGTGGATGAGAGAAAATCAGGATAAAATCTATTTTTTCCTCTACTTCCCTAGCATAAGTGGATGAAATAGGAGACAATTATAAAGACTTGACTTAAAATGGAAGTTTGGAAATGATACGCCATCCAATAAAAAAGAGCAGCTTCTTTAAAAAAAAACAAAGTTCCTTTACTTCTATATAATGGAGAAGCTTAAAAGCAAAACAAAGAGGGGCAGTGCACACGAGAGTTTAATAAGGAAAACCACACAAAGAGAAAACCACCATATTGCTCACATGAAGCCTTTACCCAAAGGCAATTTTTGATGGATTTGGCTCAGCATCTTATATTCCCCATACAGTCTTAAATTGGCAGAAGGTTAATATCTAAATTTCATACCTGGCAGTGGCAGTGTACATAGGCTGAAGCTTAAATTGATTAGGAAAGTAAAGCAACAGTATTTATAACTTTGGTTTTAAGAAAAAGTGGACTACTCACTATCAGCACTGTGTGAAAAAAATATATATATATATTGGTACTGGGGATTGAACCAAGGGGAATTCTACCTCTGAGCTACACCTCCAGACCTTTTTTTAATTTTTAAACAGGGTCTCACTAAGTTGCTGAGGTTGGCTCCAAACCTGTGATCCTTCTTCCAAATACTGGGATTACAAGTGTGCACCACCATGCCCAGCTTGAAAAATGTATTTTTAATTCATTGTCTAGAAAGGAACAATTACTTCTGATGTTTCTGGCAGTTTAACTCCAAATTCTTCATACTTAAAAATATTATGGTGATCAACTTTCCACAAAAGTCACACGTGAGAAACAACTGACCCCCCCATCTAATTTCAATCAATAGTCTAGGGGCAATATTCAATGTTTCTTACATTAATGGGATTCAGATTCATGCCTTGGCCATAACAAGGGTGAGCAAGAAGCATTTAGCATTAGCCATTTGGTAATAATTATCCAAACCTACAGCCTCTTTTCTGCATACCTTATGGCAATGCCATGTGTGCATCCATAATCAAATGCTATTAATTTTTAATGAGTTTTCTATTTGAGGATCAAAAGAGTTCAGAATTATGTTTGAAATTAGAAAGAAAACAATGAGAAAAATCTCCTAATGTACCATAGACTTGAACTGCCCTGTCAAACCAGATTTTTTTTTAAATTTAAAGTTTGTCAAAATGAGCTGGATAGCTTTAGCATCCTTTCTATCTCATGTCCAGGGCAAATATCAGCTCCCTTGTTTATGGCAAATGCACCATTTCTGATTAGGCCCTCACAAATGAACTGGCTCTCTAGTCTGCCCCCCATCCCAACCCCAAATTCTGAAATTTCTGGCAGAAAAGAGATCTGTCAAAACAGGTTACTTGTATTTTTATTGGTTCCTCCAGACCATGACGACATTTCCTGATAGGCAGTGCCAGGAAACTATTAATGTCTGTGAAAGGCAGTGAAAGTTCTTATGTGCATAACCTTGTCTGGAGCCCCAGGAGACTGTGGCCTGAAGGAACCATTTGGTCTTTAGACTATGTCACTGATTCAACTGACTGCTGTATGAGAACCTCCAAAAGCCACTATTAGAGAAGAGGAAAGCATCTTTCTAAAAACAAACACCTGGAACACACAATAGGTGATTTCTCCCCTTTCTCTTAACCACTTGCTGGTCCTGGCAGAGTAGCTGAGCATTAGCTAGGCAGCTAATGGCTGGCTTAGTTAAGACTACTGCACAACTTAGGTAATTCATTCAAGTGGTTAATGGATCCTTTACCAAGCAGGAAGAAGGCCTACACCTGGATGAGGAGAATGTGGCTTCCCCACAAATGGAAGAAAGGATCCATTCTAACATCCAGGTGCAGAAACAGAATTTCACCTTTTTAAATGACCTTAGCAATTCTGTTAATGCTCAGAATATTCTGCTAATGCTCATTCTATGAGCTCTTGCCACTGCTGATCTTAAAGGAAGCAGCAGCTTTACAGAAGATGTGAAACTAAATTGGACAAAACTTGTTTGAGGCAATGGACTTTTAGGACACTTTCAAGTATGTCAACTGGTATATTAAGTGCCAAAATCATGTGGGTACTTGTTAATGTTGTAACTGGGTTTGTAGAGCAGAAAGGCAGCTCCCGGCACACGGTAATATCCTTCTATTTCACAGCGCCACCTGCTGGTTGAGGGTGAGCGTGAGCTGAACTTGCTTTGATACCTATCAATTCACAAAAAGAAATGTCTTTATGCTTTCAACTACTCACAGAATACTGACAGTGTTCTCTATGGTGGCATGTTCATGAAGAAGGGTACAGTGCTGCTTATCTTTGCTGCTGTCCTAACCATCCACAGTTCAGTGATGAGTGTGTCCTTTGAGGTGTCCAAACCGGAAATAAGAACATTAAAACCATGACCATAATATATGGTCCTTGCATGCTAACTAGTTGCATGTTCTTGTCCATAGCTGGGTCATCTGAATCAAGACCTTTAAAAACTAGATAGTTTCCTCATTGACTTTAAGACAGCAGTAAGCTCCACTTCTAGATGAAGTTAATTCTATTTTCATAACTAATCTTCAGGAAAACTTAACATTCAGCCCCAACATAATAAACACCCAAACTCTGATGCAACTAACAACAACAACAACATCAACAACAGCAACAACGACATGGTTAAGGTACTGTCACCTGAAGTACGAGGTTCCATTTTGGGAACGAAAAATAGAAATCAATACATATTGAAGCACTGCTTACTTAACCTTTAACAGATATGCTAATTTTACCTGCTAGAGAAGAAGCTATAGGTCCAAAATACCTCACCAGAAACTCCTGGCTATATGTGTTTAAGAATTTTTCAGATTTTAGAAAGGTAAAATGGTACTTATGTATTATATGATATTCCCAGTGGGTTTTGGGGCAGCACCCACTAATCAAACACTAATATTCCTGCAGTAATATATGAGAATATTCACACTAAATGGTTATCAAATGAATTTGTATTAGTTAGCTTTTTGTCACTGTGACACAATACCTGAGATAAACAACTTATAAAGAGGAAAGTTTATTTAATTTACTGTTTCAGAGGTTCCAGTCCATGGTTGTTTGGGCCTGTTGTTTTGGATCTGTGGCAGCACAGTATCTCATGGCAGGAACACATGGTATTGGAGACCTGTCATGAGCCAAAAAGAGAGAAACAAGAAAGGGCTGGGGTCCCCATATCTTCTTCAAGGGCACATCCCTAATGACCTAAATTCCTTCCACTAGGCCCCACCTTCTAAAGGCTCCACCACCTCCCAATAAAGACATAGGCTGAGGACCAAGCCTTCAACACACGAGCCTTTGACGGACATTCAAGATTGAAACTATAGCAGAGTCTGTATAAAACTTCTTAACAAACTTGGGCTTTGGGGGCTTTTTTTTTTGAATTTAGAATCCAGAATAAGTGATTATGGGCCTATACAAATTGGTTTTGATTTTCATGAGAGAGAAAAATAAAAGCCAAAGCAGTGACATTTACAAAATTCTTAAGAGCCTGAAACACTGTGCTGATCTTGCTTATTTGATTTTATGCAAGTTACTTAATAGTTTGGCCTTGTTTTTCTTACTAGTTACATGGGGTGAAGACCTAGGCAAGAGTGGCAGTAGATGAGGATTCCCGGGGTGAGTGGGAGGGGCCAGTATTCATCCCATGCCTACAGATTCCAGACCTATGTTAAGTGCTTCTAGATTTTCAACATAATAAATAATAGTTGATAAATATCCTTATATTTAAATCTTTGTTAATTTGTTAATATTTGAATCTATGTCCCAAGCTGGGCATGGTGACACATGCTTGTAATCCCAGTACTTGGGAAGCTGAGACCGAAGGATTCGTGTTTGCGGCTAGCCTCAGCTACTTAGTGAGGCCTTCCGTGACGTAGTGAGACCCTGTTTCAAAATAAAGAATAAAAAAATGGGGGGGTGTAGCTCAGAGGTAGAATGCCCCTGGGTTCAATCCCCACTACCACACACACACAAAATCTATGTTCCTTGTATGATGAACAGCCTCGAAATTAAATCTTTGTACATGATCCTTATGATTTCTTTTGGATAAATACCTTAAAATGTAATTGCTGGGTCAAGAGACACTATTTATAAGTATCTCTCTCACACACACACCCTCCTCCTCCTTCTCCTTCTATCTCACACACTTTCTTCTTCTCTTTCTCCTCCTCCATCATCATCATCTTTTTCTCTACCTATTCATCCATCTAGGTTTATGATAATATTGTAAAATTGTTCTAAAGGCAATTTTACACTCCTGGCAGCAGCGTGCAAGAATACCCATTTCTCTGCATCTTTGTCAATGCCCAGTATTACCATCAACAAAATTTGTTGATTTGCTATGTGAGAAATGGTAGTTCTTTGACTAAAACTGCATTTTTCTGATTGCCTTGGATACTTACATGTGTTCCATGTAATCTTCCACAATTTTACAAAGTAGTTATTCCTAAACTCTCATTAGTTGTAGATTCAGGTCTGTTTGACTCCAAAGCTTATTCCTCTCCAGGCCTCCTACCCTCTACCACCATGAGTTTTGAACTGTGTTGTGGAGGGGTTTGAAAGGGTCCTTGGAGGTGCTGTGGTCATTGGAATACAGAGTGACACAAGGGCTAGAATGAGTTTTGGGAGGTGAGTGGGGCAGTCCTGATTACATCTGTTTACTATATTGTGCTCTATATTGTTCTTTCTATTGTACTGTATACACAGAACATATGGTTAGCTAGCTAGCATATGGTTCACTCAAGGCATAGGTGGCTAGCACATATGGTTCACTCAAGGCATAGGTGGAGACCACAGTGACTATTAAAAACTATTCCCACCTACTCAGTGTGCAGCACAGTTTTTAAACTAGTTATTCAATCAGCTTATTACCCAAACCAAAATACTACTGAACCTTGGATAACTTGAACAGCCTATGTAATCATATGAATTCTACTTATTCTTCCCATCCTTTAATGTCTAAGCTATAAGCACTAAATAAACCTGTACTTCAACATCATATCGGAAAAGTGCAGATGACCTGACAGAGTTTTAGATGAAGTGACTTTATGTCAGACTTCACCCAAAAATCAATCACTATTTCTAATCATGTATATTAAATGGAGGAATGGGACTAATCAGACCCAGGGATTCAGTGCACATTTCAAATGTCATCACCTTTGTTACAAACTGTCATAGGGTGCTTAATTACTTGCTTTTCAAGGTATGAGTTTCTATCCTAACCCACAGGAAAGGCCAGAATAACTCATGGAAATGCTGAGAAGGGGTAAGAAGACAGAAGGGGCCTGGGGATGTAGCTCAGTGGTAGAGCACTTGCCTAACATGAGTGAGGCCCTAGGTTCAATCTCCTATACTGCAAAACAAAACATAGAAAGGGTCAGGATAATTCAGTCTGAATAGGGATCCCATCATTTAGGTGTTTCTCTGAAGAAGTAAAACATTCTCTTGAAACAGAATATCTTGGGAGAAAATAAGGAACAACTGGCTATAAATGCAGTCGCACAAAAATGTTCAAACTGTGACCTGGGATTTCAGCAGTTGGTCTGGTCCCTGGGTGGTTTGAGAAGTACAGCCTTCCACATTATCCTTGCTTTAATCACCACTATCCACGACATCACCAAACCATTTATTTAGTCTGTTTTTAAGCACACCACATGGCAAATGACTGCCTACATAAACAAAACATTTCAGTTCTATAAGAATTCCTTGCAATTGAGACCCCGGGAGAGAAAAAAAGTATAATTGCTATCTGAAACATACTGAATTTTCTGTAAGTGGTTTTATAAATGAGTGATTGACTCTCATTCAAAGAGGGGGAAAAACCCATAAAGAGCTGCAGGAGGCATTTCTGAATCTTGTGAACAAAGTAAAGCAAAATCATGATAACCCCGTCAGCTCTAAGCTATCAGAAGCCCCAGTTTGAATTCAGCTATTGATAGGTGGGCAAAGAATCTCATTGAGAATCTCATTGAGAGAAAAAAATGTCTCTAACTTCCCATATCTCAACTTTGGTGTACATCAGAATTATCCGGAGGACTTTTAAACACAGTGTGCTGGGCCGGAACCACAAAGTTTCTGATTCAGAAGCTCCAGGGAGGGGCCCATCAATCCATATATCTAACAAGTCCTCAGGTGATACTGCTGGTACAGGAACCACATTTGAGTACCACTGCCTTAAAGATAGAACACAGAATTAGGCAAATGGCAGATATTGACTGACTGAATTGAATTCATATTGAAATATAATATTTTCTTCTGACCCCAATCTGAATATGAACTGACATGCTAGTGAAGTGATTAGACATAAGAACATAGTTGGTGATATCTTCTATTTGATAATCACATAGCAAGGAAAACAACTCAAAAGTTCATCTGGACCTCAGTACCACAAGGGTGACAGGTATGGGAGACTATGGAAGTGGTAAACTGACTAAAGTGAGCACTTTGTTAGTTAAGACAGAAAGAGCAAGATGAACAGTGAAAAACCAAGAACGAAATCTTAGGGAAATGGTTTGCATGGCTGGCAATAATTCCTGAGGCAGTAGGTTGTAGACAGAGAAGTATAGATTATATGTGGTTCAACATAATGAAGATTGGATCTAGATTGCCACAATGTTAGCAGCAAGACTTCTGGCAAAACTAATTTCTCTGATTTTATTTCCTGTCCTGTGATTTGGATAATAATGCCTGTTATGAAGATTCGAGTGGCCTGGGAACTGCGACTTAGTGTTACTCAAACAGCAGCGGGCAAAAGAATTACCTTTACATTCTTGTTCAAATATAGCAGCTTATTACAATATAGATTGCTGGGTCACACCCCAGAGGTTCAGATTCAGTAGTTCTGGCACAGAGCCTGAGATGGGTGATGGGATGGACGCTAATGCACCCAGTTTTCAGATGATGCTCTGAATAGCATTGGAGCAGCAATCCACATCCAGCTGGCACTAAAACATTTCAACAAGTAGATTACTCAGTATATACTGCAATTACATCACTTTCTATACTCCATCTTATGTTGCAGTAATTTAAGCTCATTGTTTTCAATCCTATCAGATTCACCCTAAAGCAAGAACTATGTCTTGTCTCTCCTTATATCACACAGAATGCCTAGCAGTGTTTTGCTATGCACACCTTTTGTGTGTATGTGTGTGTTTTGTGTGTAACATATGGTGGTAGAAAGTTACATATTACATAGGCAACATCAGGAATACATGTTTATTTATTTGAGTTCTTTTTAAAATTCAAACTCTGCCTTCTACTAATCTGTTTACTGTGTGAAAATCCAGCTGCTGATTTCTTAAAAAATTAGCTATGCGGCAAAATGTGTCTCATGTGGTAGATGGCAACACAGAACTTATTAGAAGTGTTCTTATGTATGAGTTTGATTTGCCAACATGCCCGCAATGAATCTGAGGCTAACAAAACTCAGCAAGTGGAAATCACAAGTTCCATTATGACTGCAAGCATTTTCCAAGCCCTTTGCCAGAGTCTCCCTTCCTCTATGCGAGGGCCTTCTATCCCTTTGAGAGTCAAGTGGTCTTTAAGTTCTCTGAATCTAATATTGGGCTGTATTTATCAAAACATAAGGAATGAAAACCAGCTATACTATAAATTAAGCCAACAAGTCACAGCACATTTAAACTAGCACAGTGCTGGCAAACACATACATCAGTCCCACACCTGATGAGTGTTTTCAAAGAAAAAGGGGGGAGGGGAATGTGCATGTGTGTGTGTGTGTGGGGGGGTGTTGGAAAAAGAAAGGCAGTGGGATTGGGGGCTGGTGACACATTTGTCCTTTAAGATACACAGGAAATACTCAGAGGTTTTTGTCTGTTTAGTAAGTTAAACTGCAAAGCAGAAGCTCATGAAATGTTTACTTTGATACATCCTCCTCCTTCCCAATCCACACATCCCAAAAATATTCCCAGAAGACAACTCAGAAGCCCTAAAAGGAAAGAGTCCTTGAAAGTTTATAGCAGACGTCAAACTTACTTTCAAAACCTCCATTCTTCTGGGATCTCTGAAATCAGAAGCAATTCAACAAAAACAAAGCAAAACCTTAAGGGCTCTTCCACCTGCTTCTAGAGGTTCTAGAAAGCTGAGGTTTGAGGAGGACTTGAAGCAATTTTTCCAACTTCAAGTGTGAACATTAAGTACTGTTAGTAATGGTTTTGGCTGACAGTATCAATTAGTGATAGTCTCAGGGATAAACATGTGGCGAGGTTTTAACATTTGGTTAGGTCTGTCTCTATTCGTCAAATAACAGAACAAATCAGTTTATTTCTTCAGTGGAGTCTGTTTTACAGAGAGAAAAAAAAATGAGATGCTTCTGAAAATCTGTTTTCTTCTGTGCCCTGAAGTCCACAGTTTTGATGAAATTTTATGCCGGGTAACCTCTTGTGACTTTGCAAATTGGAATAAAACAAACGAAAAAATCAGCTAATGAGTTTTTTTAAAGTTATTCAATACTCAATGAAAAGTCAAGTTCTCAAATTAAAATCATCCTTAAACTAACTTCGAAAAAGCTGTCAATTCTGGACAAGGTCTATATATTAGTTGCTAATTGTTCAGGATGGGACAGAAGCTTAAAAGTCTTTATATATGGTTTATGAAGTTTCCTAAAAATAACTAACTAACTAACTAACTAACTAAATAAATAAATATAAAGGAAATTTACTCAGAGAAAAAAGGTCATAATGTTTTGAATTAGAGTAATAAACTGTTCAGATAATATAATAATTAATACAGTAATAATTACACTAATAATAATAATTATAGTCAGATATATAGTCATAAGCCATTCAATATCATTATTATATTGAGAGTGCAGCCAACTTTAATTTTTCTGATGTCCAGTTCATACAAGCACCCGAGAACTGGGAGACCAGTCATGACAGGAATCCAGGCTGTAGTAGGGAAGGAGGCTTGGGCCAGAGTGGTGGTAGGGTGAATGGCAAAGGAAGTAGGACCCCAGGCTGGAGAAAGACTGAATTTTCTCAAACTAAAGATGTAAGACTTTTGAATTCCTTTTATAGTTCTGAGATTTTTGAAATCAGGATGCTGCTTAGAATCAATGTCAAAAGAGAGGCAGAAGAGGTGATGTGGATGTCACTGTCCATGCTTGTGTGTTAGTCAGCTTTCTGTCACTACAACAAACCTGAGAAAATGAACTTCTACACATAAAAGGTTGACTTTGGCTCACAGTTTCAGAGGTTCCAGTCCATGTCCAGTTAGCACTGTTGCTTTAGCCTGTAGCACATCATGGCAGAAGTGCACTGTGAAGCAAAACCTCTTACCTCATGGCTAGAAAGCAAAAGAAAGAAGGAAAGAGAGAAAGAGACCAGAGTCCCACAGTCCCCTTCAAAAGTATGCTCCCAGTGACTTAACAACTCCCATTAGGCCCTACCTCTTAAAGTTTCCACACCTTCCACTAGTGCCAAGTTGGGGATCTAGACTTATCTGCACGGACCTTGGGGGACACTTAAGATCCATTCTAACAATGTACCAAACCTCTTGGAAGAGAGCAGCACTCTGGAGCTTGGAGATACTGGTGTGACTGACCCAGTGCGAGGGGCTGTCTGTAACCCTGGAGTAGACCAGAGGATAAATAGAGAAGTAATATATGCTAAAACTTAAAAGGTATTATATCATCTGCCTTAAAAAGACAGGATCACCACACAGGATATTTCCAGATCTCCAAGTATTACTGGGGAAGTAATACAGAGTGGTGGTTAAAAATGAAGGTTCTCAGCTGGGCGTGGTGGCGCATGCTTGTAATCCCAGAACTGGGGAGGCTGAGATCAGAGGATCTGGGTTTGTGGCCAGCCTCAGCTACTTAGTAAGAGAGCCTCCAAACTTGGTGAGACCCTGTTTCAAAATAAAGAATAAAAAAATAAGGCTGGTGGTGTAGCTTGGAGGTAGAATGCCCTTGGGTTCAATCCCTAGTACAAAAAAAAAAAAAAGAAGGCTCTCAATTTGTAGAATTGGGTAGTAGTGTTGGTTACGCAACGTGAATGTCCCCAATGCCACTGAATTGTACAGTTAAAAACTGCTAAATGAAGCCGGGCATGGTGGTACGTGCCTGTAATCCCAGCATGTGGGAGGCTGAGACAGGTGAATCACAAGTTCAAGGCCAGTCTTAGCAACTTAGCAAGACCTGGTTTCAAAATTTTAAAAAAAAGGAGGTGGGGATTGGGGGTGTAGCTTGGATGTAGATGCCCCTGGGTTAAGTAAGTCCCCAGTGCCAACAAAACAAAATAAACCAAAACAAAACCTGCTAAATGAAGTATATTTTACCTCAAGAAATAATGTTTTTTAAAAATGAAGTCTTTAGCCAGTCTTCCTGGGCTCAAACCTTGTCTGTATTAACGTCTGTGTTAACTTCTCTGTGCTTCATTTTTTGTTACCTCTAAGTGTGGAGGATAACAACACATACATTGGCGAGGTGGCAAGGACTAAACGCATGGATACCGGTAGAGCACTTCGTGTTTGGCACCGGCACATAATAAAGGCTCAACAAGTCTCAACAAAAGCTAGCAGTTATTATTGGTGGTGTACTTATTATTATTGTACTTACTATGAGATAAAAAAATTGTTTAAAAGACAGTCCAGCCTCTTTCCCTTCCTCTTTCTGTTCTCTAGTGGAGATACTAATAAATAAAATGGTGAAAATTAATGCCCTGCATAATCAGGTGTATCAGGTCTGGAGTAACTGAGAATTGCCAGTACCCGCTGACCATTTAAGTTTCAGTCTCCAAACTAATCTTCACCATTTGTGAAGATCTATCCCCCTTCCTTCCTTCCTTCCTTCCTTCCTTCCTTCCTTCCTTCCTCCCTTCCTCCCTTCCTCTCTTCCTCCCTCCTTCCCTCCCTCCCTCCCTCCCTCTCTCCCTCCCTTCCTTTCTTCCTTTTTTCCTGGTGCTGAGATTGAACCCAGGGGCATTCTGCCTTTGAGCTACACTACCAGCCCTACTTTATTTTGAAACAGGTTCTCACTAGGTTGCTGACAGCCTTGCTAAGTTGTTGATGCTGGCTAAGAACCTGTGATCCTCCTGTCTCAGCCTTCCAAGTACTGGGATTACAGGCATGCAACACCACACCCAGCTGTGAAGATTTTCAAAAGTCCACCTGCTTGGCCCTGACTTAGACTGACTGACTCCCCAAAGGTGGGGCCCAGTGATGTACAACTGGGGTTCATCAAAATTTGTATCTTTCCTTTTTATCTCACAGCACCTTTCTGATTTGCTGGAAAGAAAGGTCACTTTCTATGTGCACATTTATTGGCCACTTGATAAAGTCCTGCTCATAAATACTAGGGCAAAACATGTGGTTTCCTTCCTTCCTTCCTTCCTTCCTTCCTTCCTTCCTTCCTTCCTTCCTTCCCTCCCTCCCTCCCTCCTTTCCTTCCTTCCTTCCATTTTTTTGTGGTATTAGGGATTGAACCCAGGGGCATTCTACCTCTGAGTTACACCCCCACCCCTGTTTTATCTTTTATTTTGAAACAGTGTCTCACTAAGTTGCTAAGGATCACTAAGTTGCTGAGGCTGGCTTCAAACCTCAAACCTGCGATTCTCCTGTCTTAGCCTCCCAAGTAGTACTGGGATTACAGGAGTGTGCCACCATTCCTGGCTAAAGTGTGTGTGGTTTCTGAGTGTGGTTATGGACAGCTATTCCTGATCACCTTGTGTGCTTAAATGAGTGTAGTTCTGCAACCTTCCATACCCATTTTAGAGCCACACAGGCCACTGATAGATCTGTATGGCTTTATTTTTTAAGTTGTGGTTTTATTCATCCAGAGCTGGTGGCTAAGCTAAGCTTTGTTCTTTTTCCCCTCGGTGGGGTTGTCATTGTAATTTGCTCTTTTTATTTTCTTGTTTCCATTTAGGGCACCGGCATATTTTAAAGCTACCTTGCTGAGCCAGGGAGATTTTTTCTCTTAGAAGTGCATGGGGTTGGGAGAGGCATCTGGTGGGTGTAAAGGGTGGAAAAGAAAGAGACTGGGAACAATGGCAGGAGTCTCCTCATGCTACTTGCGTGCTACTTTACCCTGGTGCCTCTCAGCAGATTTTATTTTCAAAAAGAGCAGATTAAAAAGTCCTTAGTAGCTCCTAGGACAAAAAGTAAAGCCCGCCCTCTTGGGTCTGGCACTGGAGCTGCCCACATGACACACACCTCCAGTTTCCCCACAGCCTCTCAACATGCCCCACACAGCTGAGGCCACAGGCACCTGGAGCCCATCTTCCTCCCATGGCCGTGGTCCTCCTCCTCCTCCTTTCTCTGAACTCCTCCAGCAGGAATGGCCTGTGCCACTCGTTAGGGCTCTTAGTCATATGGGCCACATTTTCAATTAATGATTTCATACATGTGTGATTTACCTCACTAACCAGAACAGAACTCCCCAAATTGGAGGCTCGTGGGTTGAATTCAGCCCACGTACATGTTTTGTTTGGCCCACACAATGTTTTTGAAGAATTTGAATTAGTTGCCAGCATTTTTTAAAAATTAGGAGATCACACACCACACACACACACACACACACACACACACACACACACACACAATCTGGATTTCTGATTTCTCTTGACAAACTGGAGGCTCTGACAAGGCTGGACCAGCATTCCAGGACGGTTCCAGTTAGTTGGGGCTGACCCCCGCAGATGTGGTGGCGTGTCCGTGCCACTCTGTCGTGAGCCTGGCTCCTTGCTGCTTGGCTCACAGACCTCCTGAACCCTGGTAGCTGTTTAAACCTGTGACCTCTGAACTATACCCTACATCTTGTCCTTGAAGGACAAACCTTTGTTGTAGCTCAGAAGACTCCTCAGAGCTGAGCACTACGTTAGTTACAGAACGGTGCTTAAAAGAGTCTTCTTGAAAGATGAGAAGCAAAGAAGCAGCTGAGAGGAATGATGGGCCAGGGAGACGAGGACAGAAGGAAGCCAGGAGTAAATGTTCTTCACTTCTTCAAGAAAAATGTGAAATGGAGGAAAGACCTCATTCTGGACCAGTGATTCATAAAGCCCTTCAAGGAAAAAGAGAAAATCGTAACAGGTGTTGCTTTTTAAAAACGATAGCTTCCCAGAAGCTAGATGTAAGAAACAACCTAGATTATCTAATGAGGCTCTCCAAATCCAAGTATATTTTACTGTGTCAATAGTGAAGTGAGTCAGTCTGTTTTTTTTTCTTTTAAGGAAAACCACGAAGACTTTACGCCTTATTTTGTATTGCTGACTAGGTAAAAGAGAAATTCCCCTAAAGGCAGCCTTCATTTCATGTCTATGTGCAGAATCTCAAAAGAAAAACACTAGAAAAGATGTTGCCAAGGACCCTTCCTGGACTTGCATCAAATGCCTTCTCTGTGCTGTCTGAGCTGCCCCCCACCCCATACTCAACTGTGAGTAAACTTAGAGGGTTAGGGGAAGAGCAGGGCTCCAGAAGACTAAGCATCACTTCATGACTAAACACTAAGTTAAACATCACAGACAACATGGTGGCTCCAAAAAAGCAATGGCTGAACTCCATGTTCTAACAGAGAATGTTATGCACCTTCCTCCGTCTGCTGAAAAGTCTCTGCCAGCTTACCACCTGTCCATGTGCACCTGGGCTTCAGGGTACGGAATGTTGGTGGTGAGGTGCTTGGGGATTTAGAGGAGAAAAAGAAATGGAGAGAGACTTTCCAATGTGTCCAATATGCGAATTTGTGTCTGAGTTGGAAGTCTGAGGAGCCAAAGCTGAGCAAAGCTGAGATGTGGGATGCATCTCGAGCTGCTGGGACAGAGAGGAGGTCACTGATGGGAAGATTCCAACAGCAGACATCTGACTTGCTTGACTGTTTGGCATGTTTTCTCTGCTTGCCTGCAGAGGTGACCTCATTTTTCATTTCAAAGAATTACAACTTAAAATCATGCCCACTTAGAAGCATCTGGGACTGTGCAACGTTTCATCCCCTAAGTAGGGGCTTTCACAGTTTCTAAAATCCCCAACTCCATTCAGTGTTCTGTGCTGCGCCAGGAGAGAAGCAGTAGGTGTAGTGGGTAACAGCATGTGGTCAAGGGTCAGACAGGAACGGATAGGAGTTCTGCTTTTGCCAGCCAGTGGATGTGGGACCTAAGAAAGTCAGGCAACTTCCCCAGCCAGTTTCCTCACCTGCAAAAGGCAATAAAAATTACACGTTCCCTGGGATTACTTTGAGGCATGAGTAAGAGAATGTGCAGAGAACACTCAATGCCGCCCTGTGCAGAGTCAGCCTCCAATAGCTAGCTAAAACATCAGAGAATTTCACAGTGCTCAGAAAGATTGAGACGGTCAAGTGGGTGAAAGGCCGTCAGGATCTTTGAGAAATACATTAAAGTTGGCTTGGCATTATGTTTACTATTGGTAATTCTAAACAAGGATGAGGTCAGTGACCTTGTCAAAAGCTAATGGGACATGGGTGATTTTTTTTTTCCAGTAGCAGGGAAAGATTATGTTGATACAGCCACGCTCACACCTATGCCCTTTGATCAAATGCACACATTGATGGAACAGCAGAGCAAGCAGGGGCTGCTCTGCTCAAAGCCAACTCTCTCATATGGGGCCGGATCTGCAGCCTTGGATTTCAACCAACTAAGCTAACTGGTAACAGATAACCAATGGCACGTTCCCTGCTCAGAGGCCAGCAGGCTTTCACAGGGACATATCATGAGAGCTTTAACAAGATGCAGAACACAAAATACACTTTAGTGTTACCCAAGAACATGTCATGTTTCAGAGTTTGGAAAACTGCAGCTACTCTGTCCACTCCAATTTATAAGTAGATTCTACAGCCTGAAAGGTCTGGGTTTCTATTGGCCTTTTTCCTTGATGATGTAATGAGTATCTGAAATTGACATGACTACAACTGGAGGAGGAGCTCAGAACTAGAGAGCAAGTCATCTCTCCTTTAAGTCACATCTCACTGCATTCCTGGTTTCTATAGAAAGATTCCACACTTGAAGAACATAGTCACCGAATACGAGAAATGGGTTACCCAACCTCCTGGAGGGACAGAGAAGCCATGTGACATGCAATGACTGTACAACTAAATGTTGGCTCTGCCAGCACCAGCTTCTCTGGCTCTAGCTCCAGAGCTTTCTAGTATATTCAGCTACCTGAAGCCACCTAGTCATCAGTTCTCTTATAGAGCTATCCCAAAGTTATGGAACAAATCGCTTGCCCATTTTTTAATGGTCTGGAGCTGCCACACAGTGTTACGGTGAACCAAAGCAATGAGACATTTGTTTATAGCTGCCTATAAACTCAACATTAGCTCCATTAATTATATCATGACACATTTGTTAATAGCAAACAGATAAAGAAGTGCTAGAAGCACTTTTCACCTCGCTGCTAAGATGTTAATGCCATTTCTATTAAACTTGACTAGAATAGGTGATGAACTTGTTATCTTTGTGTCAGCAGGTAGTAAGCATTCAGTAGCTGTGGTTATTTTAATGCTGAATTACTTTTATAACACCTAATTTTTGGGTAAATATATAATATGTTTTAAAAAAGCCTCTCATAAAAATTTAAAAAGTAGATTTGAGGCCTGAATATTTGACATATTTATGGAAGGATGCACTGGACACTTGTTAGTTCATCAGCTGGAAATGGTGTGAGGAAATCCTAGAGCTCAGGGGAAGACTAGGTTCCTAGCCAGGGTCTTGGGACACTCCTGGAGGACAATAATTCTTGGTATCCTAACATTTTTCTATTGTAAAATGCACCTGAATAGCTTTTTTCTCCGCTCCCTGTCTTCCCCTCCCTTCAAGCCCCAGCTAAAGATCTTGGCATACCGTAAGTGGCACTCATGACCTACAACTCACCTGGCATCCCCATGCTGCCTTGGGCAGGAATTAGTCTAGAATTTTATCTCTGACTTGTATCATCAACCAGATCAGTCAGGAGCTCCTTCTTTGAATGCCTAAGAGTAACCTAGGGTTTTGAATGCAGTGGTTGTCCACAATACAATCTATCCTATGAGAGAAATGAAGGGACTCTAGAGATAATCTTTGGATTCCTTGGGGGTAGTTATAAACAACCTAATATTCATTATGTTGTGGAAAGATAAAGTAATTTAACATAAAACAAGAAAAATGTACAATATTGAAAACATCCTTAAATGGTAACGCTAGAATTTTCTTGAATTATGTGTCTATGTCTCATTTCTAAATGATTGGAATTACAAAAATTACTTTTTCCCCCCAAAGGTGATGACTAAAGAACTGGGAAAGGAAGAGATTAAAATGTAAATGTGAAAAAAACATGAAAATGCTGACTGCAGTTATATCTAGGTGGTACAGTTAAGGGTAATTTATATCTTTATCTTTGTGCCTTATGCATTTTCTATATTCTCTGCAATGAACACATTACTTTGATAATCAGAAAAAAAGCTAAAATAAAAGTGAAGATGGGGTCTTTTGTATTTATGAATATATTTTTTGTAAAGAGACAAATTAGTTTTTTTCTAGTATCAGATGGTGACTGTTACAACGTGTTCTATGAATTCCCAAGAAGAATGTGTGGCCATATAGATCACACAATGAACATAATTTTCTATGGGCAGGATGGACTCAGTGTGTCAGTGGTGTAGAGATGATGGAGAACTACGAGGGTATTTAGTCATAGATTCTGAGGAAAGCTGGAGAAGCGTGTTGTTTAGGATCTTGAGGTCAGTGCTTGAGATGATAGTCTTCTATGAGAAAGAAATTGATGAGAACAGGACAGGGAAATCTGGGAGACCCTGAAGAATAGTAAGAATCTGATAGGAGACTTCCAGAAGGATAGTTCTAACCTGAAGTCAAAATACTGTAGGCCTAGAAGTAAAAAGGGAGAGAATGGAAGCAAAAAAGGCCAAAAGAGGCTCCACCGTGTGGGAAAGAGCAAAAGTTTCTGGAAGGGGTTGTGCTATGATGAATGAAACTCAAGCTAACCACAGCAATATGAGACTGAATTTTAAATTACCTCACATTTTTTAACTCAACTGTGAACACCAGAGATGGTGAGAGAAAGGGGACAAAGCTATAAGACCCAAGGCATCGTGACCAACGGTGTGATCTTACCCTTGAATTTGAGGGCATTGGTGGAAATTGTCAAAAGACAGTGCCAACCAGAGGGAAGAGAAACCAGTGATCTGCCCTCCTTTGCCCATGTCTGTTAAGTATAGTTTTTCTGAGCCACACCTGCAAGAATGTTTGGGTTGGGCCAATAGGGACTGGGCAGGTGGCATAAATGAAGGAAAAGGTTCAGACTGTTCCATGGTGCAGGAAAGAGCACATGCTGGCAGATAGGACAGCCACTCTGTAGCTCTGGCCAGCTGCAGGAATGTGGGCCCCAGGTTGCCAGATTTAAGTTTTCAAGAAAAGTCAGATATCTGGATTTCTTTGTGAATTCTGCTATTATTAGTGAGCAATTCAATTTCTCTTAAAAACCATCATGCAAGTCAAAGAAAACAGATCTGGGAGGAATATGGTACTTGGGCTAGTTTGTGACATTTGCCCTGAACCTACTTCTCGGTATCATTGCAATTTTGGTTAAGGAAGAGATTTAAACATCTCTAAAGACTATCTTGAAAGCCCTAAAAGGTTTGATGTTTGGCCAGCTTTTAGAATACTAGGGAGCTCAAGTGGTAAAAGAATTGGAGATAATGTAGCTCTTCACAAATAGTGCCTTGGGGAAAATACTGCACACATTTAAGTAAGCCGAATATCCAGTTGTACAACGAACAAAGTATAGAATTTGAGAAGTAAAGTGTGGGCCAGAGTCAATGCTTGAAAACGCTTGGGTGTAATTTACTTCGATTCTAATAGGAAGTTGCACATGAATACTGGAGAACAAAACCTGGCCAAGAGGCAATGGTATAAAATAATATGTACTTAGCAAGTGCTTTGACCGTGACCAAAGAATTGATTAGTTAGGGATTTGGTGGCTTTGAAAAGCTTTCCAGGTAAGTGTGGTCTGGATCTAGAATGTCCCCCTAGCCCTCACGGAAACAAGGTAGCAATATTGGAATCCGGGTTTGGTTGCTATGGAGGGGTTCCTGGGGGTGTGGCCTTGGGGGATTATATATGGTTCTCTCCTCCTTTTGCTTGCTCTCTGCTTCTGGCCTCCATGATGTAAGGAGCAAAGCTAGCACCCTCCCTCCCTCTGCTTCCCACCACCATGCCCTGAGCTCTGCACATGTGGCCTGACATGGACTGAACCCGAAATCTCCAAGAAAACGGAGCAAATAAACCTCTTTCCTCTAAGTTGTGTGGTCAGTTGTCTTGGATTATAGCAGTGAGGATGTTGACTGCGACAGGGTTTTGGTGGCTTAGAAAGCTTTTCAGGTAAGAAAGATATTAACAGTAAAAACAAATATCCACACCCTGTTTGGACAGAAAGCTCAGGGATGCTTTGTTTGAGATAAATAGAATAATGAAGTGTAGATCCCTACATGCTTGGGGAAGTGAGAAAATGTAGCAAGAGTCTTACTCCCTATACTGGGTTTAAGAGCCACCCCTCCCCATTTATATATCAGAAAGCTGTGAATGTGACTTTTTGTGGAAATGGGGTCTTTGCAGATGTAATTAAGTTAAGATGTGACTATATTCGATTAGGGTAGGCCTCAATCTAATGCTTGTGCCCCTATAAGAAGAGAGAACTTTGGACACAGACACACTGTAGGAAGACAACTGTGTGACGACAAAGACAAATTTTGTAGTTATCCTGCAATTGGCCAAGGAATGCTAAGGATTGTTGGCAACCACCAGAAGTTACAAAAGATAAGGAAGTATTCTTCCCTAAAGCCTATGGAGGAAGCATAGCCCTGCTGACATTTTGATTTCAGACTTGTGGTCTCTAGAACTATGAGAAAAAAAGATGATTTATGTTGTTGTAAATCACTCAGATTATGATAATTTGTTAGGGAAACTATGTCCTTTTAAGTCACTTTTGGGACAGAAGATTTGCTATGGTGAATTATACAATGACTTACAATTATGCCCTAAACTGGAGCAATGTATAGGATATAAGAGATAAGGGCACAGGAAAACACTATCAACGGTGCATGAACATCCTTGTTCAGGAAGGAATGGAAGTGAAGAATGCTCTTCTTTGGATGTGCCCCTCAATGTTTATGTGTTGGAAACTTAATTCCCAGTGCAACAGTTTTGGGAGGTAGTTGCCTAATGAGAGGTGATTAAGTCACAGGGACTCTGCTCTCATGAATCTATTAGTGTCATTTTCTCACTCTTGCCCTTTTGCCTTTTGCCGTTGGACGACAGCATGAATCGTAGACTTTCCAGCCTCCAGCACTGTAAGAAATGAATCTCTGTCCTTTATAAATTACCCACTCTTGGGTATTCTGTTACAGAAGCACAAAATGAACTAAGGCAAGGAATACTAACTGGGAAGCAAATGGAGAGCATGATAACTCCAGTGGTATTATACAGAGTATTTACCCCAGGACTGAACTAGATTTCATTTTTTAGAGGAAATTATGCATTACAGGTTTTAAAATTTCAATCATCCTACCTTTGCCCAACTTAGTTTCCTTTTGGAGAAAAACGAATCCCTAGAAAATAACTACAAGATATTTTAGGATCTTTGCATAGCTAAAGAACAAGATCAAATGTGAATTTATTTATTTATAGCCTCGTCTCATATCATATTGTTTCCTTATACAATATACGCTCAACAGGTTGTTGTAAGGTAAGTGCCTTCCACTTTGCCTTACTAAAATTTTAGTTATTTTAATTTGGGTTATAGGAAAAAATTGCATTGATTTATCCACATATTCTCATTGTTAATACTGTCTCCTTGGTTTTCTATCTTCATGTTTGAAACTCTCTTTCCTATAACATCCTGGAATTTCTAATCTGAGCACAAGTAAAGGGAGGTGAGGCTTCATCTTACTTAGAAGTTCAGTTAAGCTGGGTGTGGTGGCGCACGCTTGTAATCTCAGTACTTGGGAAGCTGAGACAGGAGGATCGCAGGTTCACGGCCAGACTCAGCTACTTAGTGAGGCCCTCTGCAACTTAGTGAGACCCTGTTTCAAAAGAATAAAAAATAGGGCTGGGGGTGTAGCTTGGAGGTAGAATGCCCCTGGGTTCAATTTCCAGTACCACAAAAAAATAAAAAGTTCAGTTAGTAAAGTCACAATAACACAAATGGTGCCATAAGACTCATTCTCCAATGGGGTACAGTCAGCATTAGTAGGACACACACACACACACACACCCCAACCTAGACACTGGAACAAAAGTTCCCCCTGCAATTTTGGTGCACAGAAGTGAATCTCTCACAAATGCACCATTCACTAGGAAGGGAAGTGCTCTGCAACAGCCTTTATTAACTTCTGGATTGTGTATATCTGCTCGTGTAAAACTTCAATAGACTATATTACTATAACACATGTATGTCATATTCGATTACATGCTAAGAAAAGCTTGAAGGCATTTGCTTATTACAAGCATGTCTCTTAGTGTATTGGTCAGCTCTGAGGAAGATAAACTTTCAGATCACAAATTATGCCCATTGGTAGTCAGAGAATATATTTCATATTATGAATATATAATTTAATAAAACATTAAAATATATAAAATATATTACATTGAAATATATGCTTATATATAATATATAACAAATGTTTACAGATGTGAGCCATTAGTTTTTTATTATTCAACTTTAAAATAAAATTGTTTACAATTCTTCTTTCAAGCTCCTGGATTAGTCTTGTTGCATGGCATATATTGAGGTATCAAAATGATTTTAACAAACTGTAACAAAACGGTATATGGAAAAATTAAGATGTTAGGGCAACAGTCATCCATTCAAATTTCTGATTTTTTGGGAAGAGTTTCAATGATTTCAACAACTATCTTTATAATAAGTAACCATTATTCATATGATGATTTAAAAATAAATTTACAGTAATAAAACATCACTCTTATGTGTTTACTCTAATAAGGGTGGGCATGAGACTGTTTACAAGAAGAGACCTTGCTGTCTAAAACATATGAAAACAATAAATATGGTAGATGGCATTACAGAACTGCCTTTAGACCAAATTCTGACCCTAAAGACCTAGTCTATCACAAGGAGCCACTTCTGTGCTTCCAAGGGTGTCTCACAGAGGCATCTTCGGGAGTCAAAGGTGGTAATTTGACAAGGCCTGGGGGAATTTGCCAAGACTTTTATGAAAATAAAATCATGAAAATGCTTATGATTTAATTTGAATCTTACCATAATCAGTTTAATGTTTCATTTTGCAATAAAACATATTTAAAATCAATCTAAAGAGATTTAACATTTTTATACCAAGCATTTCATACAAATCTAAAAAAAAGATAAGTCTTTCTTTACTATTACCCAAGCTCACTGTCAATATAAGTTCCCCACATATTGGAAATGGCTCAAGAAATGTTGGTAGATGAATGAACAAATAAAAAAACCATTTGCTTTTTAACAATGCCCCTAATAAATTCATCCCACAGGGTGTGGTGATTCCAATTATCTCGAGTTCTTCAAATTTTTATTCTATTGTACTGTATATATTTTAGAAGCCAGACAAAATAGATTAATAAGAGAAGAATCCTTCTAAAAATATGACACTTTAGTACTTTATTAATCTTTCCTACAACACTGAGTGATTTTTTTTAAAGTTCTCCCCAAATTAACCCTGTTCCCATTGTTAAGTTCTGAAAAACTGTAGGGCAATAACCTAACCTCTGATTTTTATTCAGCCTGTTTGAATCTCAAAAGAGGCAATATACTAGATGAAAAAGAAAATAATCTATTTGCTACCATGATTTATACTTGCCACTTTTTTTTTTTGCGGTACCAGGGATTGAACCCAGGGGCGTTCTACCTCCGCGCTACACCCCCGGCCCTATTTTTTTATACTTTATTTTGAAACCGGGTCTCACGAAGTTGCAGAGGGCCTCACTAAGTAGAGAAAGAGAGAGAGAGAGAGAGAGACAGGGAGGGAGGGAGAGAGAGAGAGAGCGCGCGCTGAGGCTGGCCGCAAACCCGGATCCTCCGGTCTCCGCCTCCCAAAGTACTGGGATTACAAGCGTATGCCACCACGCCTGGCTTACTTGCCACTTTTCTATAGTGTAGAAAGACCATGTGTTCTTAAAGGCATAACTTCAAATACTAAGATGGGAGCATTAAAAATAAGACAATAAAAAAGACAAAAGAGGAAAGGAACTATCAATGTCAGAGGCAAATTTTTTACTGTTCTTTCCAGTTGAATTTAGATATCTACTTTTTTGGCATAAAAATTAATGCTTTTTTGCTATACTCTTTTACTCCCTTTAAGATGTAATCCATTTGTTTGAAAATAGACTATTGTGTATGTGGTAACTTTCATTCCATGACATAAACAAAAGTGCTTTTCAACAATTGTCCAAGTCCATATTTAAGCAATTAGTCTAGACCATCATGTCAAGCCTTATACAATTCTGCACAACAGATTTTCTTTCAAGAGTAAAATACAATTTAAGAAGCTGAAAGTAAATTTAACTAGGAGAAAAATCTGGGGCTAAGCAGGAAATTCTGGAATCCCAGTCTTTTCCATGTATAGTTGCTGAGAAGCATAACACCCACCTGGACTTGACTGCTTCCTTCGGTTGAGGTGTCAATAGAGTAGAAAGGATTCCTGGTTTGAGTTTTGTTTATACTCTCTAAGTGACAATCCCAAACAGGGGTCTCAGACTCATTTGGCACCTCCATCACCATGCGCAGTTTCTCCCCTCACACCCCATGAGGCATGTGTCACAATAACTCTGCACCCACACATAGGGATTCAGGGTGGCCCTTGACTGAAACGAAGTGAACCGCTGTGTCTGCAGCTTGCCTTGGTTAGCCGCAGCTGCAGGGAGGGGCTGCCCTACTCTTCCTTCCTCCTCTTCCTCATGCACCCCCAACAAATGCTGTAGGCAGCTGCTGCACTAGAGTGCATGCAGTGCCCATGCTCTGAGGCTTGGGGGGACTCAAGGGAGACTCTGGGACTGAAGGAATGAACAAGGGAGCTAACTTTACTCTACTGGTAGCTTTTCTAGTAACAGAGACAATGGAAGGTATATGGTCTGGTCTGCTCTGCCCCCTTCCATGAGGGTAGTTCAGCAGAGCTTAGATTTGTGGGGAGCACAGGGTAAGAATATATGAAGACAATGCAAGCAAAAGTGGGCTTGGACTGTGGCTAGTTGGTCCACAGGGCCCAGTTGGCTTGAGGCAGTCCCTTAATAATTGAGATTGCTTTCATTCTGAAAAGCTATGGCCCAAGCCGGGCGGGATGGTACACACCTGTAATCCCAGTACTTGGGAGGCTGAAACAGGAGGATTGCAGGTTCATGGCCAGCTACAGCAATTTTACAAGGCCCTCCACAACTTTGTGAGACCCTTTTTAAAAATAAATAATAAAATAGGGCTGGGGGATGTATCTCAGAGGCAGAATGCCCCTGGGTTCAATCTCCAGTACCATAAAAAGATTAAAAAATAAAGAAGCTATGGCTCAGTGCTTCTTAGAAGGTCATATTTACATTGTGTGTGTGTGTGTGTGTGTGTGTGTGTGTGTGTGTGTGTGTGGTGGGGGGAATCTCTTCCTTTCATGAGTCTGCTCTGGTTATTGCAGAAAATTTAGCAGATCTACCATTACGCATGATGCCGGCCACATACCTCCGCCCTATCATTGTGTGCCCACCTGTCATTTTGACAACTGAAGCTGCTCTCCCTCTTTTCAAGTGCCTTCTGTGGAGTCAGTGAAGAAATGAGGAAGGTGAGGCTAAGAGAGATGAAATGATTTAAGGCCACAGCTAGAGAGCAGCTGAGGCATCGTTTCTTTCACTACAGCACTCTTTCCAAAAGGACAGAACTCTACTGTCTCATGACAGACACCTGCAGTTGAATCACTGTTTGTAAAGGCACAAACCGCAGGGGAAAGAATTTACATGTGGTAATATCAGTATTTTATTTGTGGCCATTTAATGATTCAAGTCAATAGCTTTATAAACTTTCCTGGTTTCAGAGGTTATTAACAATAATAATGGTATTTTTAAAGGACCATCTGATACTTTAGATTTTTAAACACATAAAAATTGGAGTTAAGTCAAAACTTTTTAGAAAGGGCAAGAAGAGTTGTCATTAGTTTTTAAATAAATGAAGCTTAAAGAGGAATTAACAGCAATTAACAATAGTACCAATAAACATGCTTCCCAAGCACCTTTTTAAAGGAAATGAAAGCCTTTTCTTTTTCTCCTAGATATAGAATTCGCAAAAGAAGCCAGTAACAACACCTTATGGCCAGTGGTTCTTCTTAGTTTCACTTCCTTAATAGGATTTAATCCTGGGGTGTAGGCAGAGAAAATACCATTATGCCCATTTTTCTGACAAGGAAACTGAATTTAAAAAATTTTTAGTGCTTAAAAAATTTAGTGGTAAGGTTTTGGACCTTCAAAACTCCAGTATTCTTTGCATTATGCCCTTGAAGAATCAAGCCAGGAGCACCATTGAGAGTTCACTATTATACTTACTTGAATAACAGCCTCTTTCTCCAGCATTTAGCAGGAAATGCTTTTCTCCCTCCACCTAATTACTCATGGTCATTTGTTCTGGTTACCAGCAACAGTCTTGAATCGTGGAACATGGAGAAACTGGGTTCCTCACTGCTCACTGAGTGCTCAGTGTGTGTCAGGTCCTGGCTAACCAGCCCTGGCCTTACATTTGAAGGGTTTAGAAGCATTTTGAGAGCATTTTTAGTATTGTTCCCCATTCTGTCAGTATTGATTCATTCTACTGCTGAGAGCAGAGATGGCCAAATGGCTGATTGTTTCCAGGGCAGGGTATTTCACTGTAATGCCAAAGTGACCCCATTGTTCCTAACCCCTCTTCCCCCCAAATCCCCAACAACCAATTGTAACAACCCTAAGCCTTTAGAAGTGTTTGTGTATACAAGCCCTAGAAATAAAACTATGGTGCACCAGTTGGACTGCTACTGGTAAACTAAAAAAGAAACTTGGTCTTCAGTGACAACTTTGAAAAATAGATGATCTGATGCCATTAACTACATTTCCAAAGGAAAAAAAATCCCCAATTTCCCTGTTGTAGACATATCTTGAGGCAGGAGGAACAGACTGTCCCGAATTAGGATCTTACACAACTTTCAAGTAGTTACTAGGGTCTAAATAGCTGGAATATCCTGCTCTGAGCAGTTTCAAATATTCTAGAGATTAGATTCATGGGGTTATCAGTGCTCTGGGAGACACGATTAGCCTGTTACTGGGAATACTGATAGCTGCACAGGCTTGGGAGAAAAACCAAGCTGTCATGGGGTTATAAGTCCTCACTATCCCCTGTCTCTCCATTCCCTTTCCTTAAAAAAATTAATAAAGCAAGCATGTGGTGAATATGTTTCCATTTTTCCACAAAGAATGCAGACTTGACAGCTTCTCCCCCTTCTCTTCTCTCATCCTTCTCAGTTCCGCCTCCTCCCCTCCCCCAATGACCTCATCCCTGTGCAGAAAGGACACCAGCTGCAGGGAGGGTCTGCCTCCAACATGAGGGATCATTATCATCATTAGCATTTGCCAAGAAGGCAGACAGCCTTGCCCACATGTGCGATGTGTTACAGCTCTGTGGTCTCCCCATATTCACAACAAAGCTGCTGTCTGGAAATGTAAAGGCTCTGCCTTCCTAAAAATAACGTTACAAAAGAACATTTATATCTTTCTTAAGAAATCCATCAGTCACTGCAGTGGCCCTGAGGACTGGCCAAGATGATGAACCTGGTGGAGCCTCACAGGTGATTCCGGTCCAATTGCTCCATTTAAGGAAAAATGAAAACCCTTGATTTTTCAGGGGCAGAATTATAGGAGCGTGTTTGTAAGAGGAGAGCTGCAAGGAAAATAAAAAGTAGAAAAAAAAGTGTAACATAATACACAATAAAAGCTAATGCTTTTATTTCATTCCTTATAGACATATTCTTATGGATTCATGTTCATTCCTTTAGATATCCATTCACTCTTCTCCACTCTCCACTCTCTTAAGGAGCACCAACTCACTCCAGAGAATGTGGCTGTGAGATTTTGCCATATGTAGTGATAATCACAATTACCATATATTGAGTTCCTATTATGAACCGATAGTGTGTTGTGTGTTGTATGCATGCCTCTCAGCCTCTCTGTAGATAGATGAATACTTTCATGTCAAAGATGTGACAAGATGTGTCCTGAGCTCTCTTCTAGAGTCATGCTCTCCTCCTAAGCAATCTCATTTATAATCACTGCTTTAGTATCTATAAGCTATTATCCAATAGCTTAGATATATATTCTCAGCTCTGGATCTACTTTTACAATTACCTGTATGACATCTCTACTTGGATGAATCACAAGCGTCTCAGGTGGAACATGTACAAAACTGAATTTGGGATCAATTGCTCCCCATTCCAGGTTAGGTTCTCCTCCAGAAGTCCTTAACTCAGGACCTACTCCTTCATGATCAGAAAAATGAAATTCTTCACTGACACTCTCCTATTCTGCAATGCCACCAATCCAGAGAACCACCAAGTGCTGTCAACTCTCCTTCCCAAATCTGTCTTGGATCCATCCACATTTTCACTGACTGCCACCTTCGTCAATCACCTGAAAAGTGGCACTAACCTTCTCGTTGGTTTCCTTCTTGTTCTCACCTACTGTGTCATGAGACACAATAGTCGGAGAACTTAAACACAAGTATGATCACATTTGTACTCCATTAGAGTATCTTTCAGCCAAGCATGGAGGTACATGCCTGTAGTTTCAGATACTTGAGAAGCTGAGGCAGGAGGATACCCGGAGCCTGTGAGTTAGAGATGAGCCTGGGCAAGACTGTCTCAAAACAAAACAAAACAAAACAAAACAAAACAAAACAAAACAAAGCAAAACAAAACAAAACAAAACAAATACAACAAAAAACTTTCAATGGCTACTCATTGCTATTAGAAAAGACCAAAATTCTTGGCAGTGCCTACAATGTCCTGCATAACCTGGCTTGGGTAACGCTGCATCTTCCCACTTCCGTCTCATTCACTGGGCTCCACGCTAGCCCATCTTCTCTCAGTTCCTATTTTGCTGAGTTTCCTCCTGGTTTTGGCTCTTAGAACAAGCTGTCCTTCAGCCTTTGATGTTCATCCTCTTTTTGTTTGGCTAACTCATTTCCATTTTTTGAGCGTCAGTTTATCTATTTTCATAAAATAGTTTTCCCTGCCCCTTTGACTCAGATCCCTCCTGTGTTTCTTCCAGATACTACAGTGAAATACTGATTTAAAAATTTATTTTCCTTGGTCTCTCTCTCTATCTCTCTCTCTACCTAGTGAGGCCCTCCGCAACTTTGTGAGACCCGGTTTCAAAATAAAGTATAAAAAAATAGGGCTGGGGGTGTAGCGCAGAGGTAGAATGCCCCTGGGTTCAATCCCCAGTACCGCAAAAAAAAAAAAAAAGAAAAGTTTATTTTGCCCAGCTAGTATATAAACTCAAGGGCAAAGACCATTTGTGTCTTGTGAAAATTGTATTCATTGTGTCTAGCACAATTCTTAACACATGGAAGATGCTCAATTAATATTTGTTAAATGAATAGATGAGGCAAGAGATTTGCTCAACATCACAGAATTTGAACATGAATCTCAATAAGTTTTATTTTAAAACACATTATTGTTTAAAATCTTGAAGAGCAGAAAACAGTTCTTTATGAATTCAACATGTCAATCAGCTTCAGGGATGCAAAATTTCCAAGTCTCAAGTCCTTAGCACATAAATGTATGTATGGATGGGAATATGGTGGGGTGGGGAAGGAACCTGTCTCCTATAACATATTTGACGTAACAAACACCTACTGGCCTGCATGAGTATCAAATAGGGAAATGGAGTATGGGTAGGAGAAAAGATAGTAGATATTATCGAGCTGCTATGAGCCAGAACAAAATTATTTTCAAGAACCAAGGAAACAAAACTTCAATCTAGCTGAAAAGAACAAAGGTGGTGAGATTCTGAAAAGACAAAACAGCACTTCAATAGGGAAGAAACCTTACTGGACATGTTTTTCTGTATATATCCCCTCTCTTTTCCTTCCTTGTGTTTTTATGTGTGGGTGAGTGGGGGGCAGATAAGGCAGAATAGAGGAAAGAACAGATTATTGGAAATTCCTGAAAAAAGCTTCTTTGAGCTGTGGGGGTTGGGAGTGTTTTCAATTTGCAACCTAGGATGCTTGCTTCCACAGTTATAATTCTAAATACACTCTGTGCTAGGTGGCCTGCCATTGATCCTCAGATGGAGGTGTGGGGATATCTACACAGAAGGGTCTGATCAGCACAGGTGTGTCAGGCTCTTATCTTCCTTGTTCTGTTCACAGTAAGTTTTTTTTTGTTGTTGTTGTTACCAAAGTGTAAGACTTCACATTTTTCCATGATGAATGCAGACTTGCTACATTTACCCTAGTTGTCAAGGTCTGGGAACTTTGGCTCTGTTCCTCTCCTTCCATCCATTTCTTTCCTTGAACTGTCCCAGCTCTTCACATGAAACACTCAATTATAGGAACTTAAAAAAGTTTATTTCTCATGTTGCAATCTCTTTGTGTAGATGAAATGGTAAAAGCAACCGGGTTATCAGCTATTTGGCAAAAGAATAAAAACCTGTTCTCTATTTCTCCCTCATGTTCACCATAAAAGGCAATAAAAGTCTTCAGTAAATTTAGTATCATCCAATATGGTTGGAACTGTTCTGATTAATTATGTACTCTGGCTAACATTGTCTGAACCATACGCGAATTACCAATTTTCAAAGAATTAAAATAAAATACACTCAGTATTAAGTTGAAACAGGACCATAACATCTTTCTTTGATGAGTCAGAAGGTGCACAAGGAACTTGTAGTTACAGTTTTGAACATTTTGATTGATAGTGCTTACTGGCTTGCTAATGAAACATCAGATAACACAGTTCACCCTATCTGTTACTGGATGGTCACAAAGCTAACTGCATTTGTTGTTGGCTGGGTTTCTCATTAGAAAACACACACACACACACACACACACACACACACACACACACACACAATTAAGCTTCACATTGAGTTTGACCTAAGTTCTGTGATCAGATAATTCTGTTTGTTTACAAGAGGAATGTTAGGAGTTTGTGAGAGTTTTCTAACTTCAGTGGCTATTTTTTCTCTAAAGTCATATTTCATAAACTTTTAGGCTTCTTTAATACTTAATAATAATTGTATTTAAGACAAAATTCCAGCATTTTATTAATCTGATAATATTTTAGGGAAGGATCAAGATCCTGACCTTATGGCAAAAGAAAAAGGGAAGTGGAAGGAGACCTACTATGAATGAAGAGGAAGTGACACAGCTCCTATCGCAGAGGACAGAGAAGAATTGTCAAGGCTCCTGTTCTTAGTGTTGCAGAGTGGCAGGCCCAGCCTTTCTAGAATATCGTTTAGCTGTCATTATTTTTTTAAATCAAATTGTAGTTAGGGCCAGCATGTGATGTACTTTCATCTTGAAAGAAAAAAAGAATGTTGAGAGAAATCAAGCCACAAAAGGAGTTATCCTTTCATACTTTAAAAGATCCCCAGTAGGTCAAAAACCATGTTACACTGTTATAAAATACCACTCCCCCACCCCACCACCCATTGCTGGGCTGAGTGCACTGGTCCCCCCTCTCAAAATCAAATACATACAACTAATTCTATTTTCTTGGTAAGGCAATTGTTGATTAATGAATCATCTTTCCTGTAATTTTTATTTTTTGTAGCCTTAAGTTTGGCTAGGTTCCCTGGCATTCCTATTGAGATATGTAATGGAAAATTTGACCTCACACTTTTCTGTAACATCACAAAACACTGATATAACAGGGCTACAAAAAAGTAGCTTGGAGATGAAGGGATGCACAGAAAGAAAAAGCTCAGTGTGGAAAGGAACAAAGATACAGTAAATCATCTGGAAAGTAAATATTTAGCTTCATGGACATGAAGTTACATTTATTATCAAGAACAGCTCATTTGTTACAGCTTAGGATGTCATAGCATTTCCACCAGAATCCTACTTTTCTAAAGATTATAAACTAGTCATAAAAAGCCACTCTCAAAATTATCTTGGAACACAGGCAGACCATTTTGTAGATCCCAAAACTTGTTTCAAAATGGTGATTTAAGGTGGGGCAGGCAGGAGAAAGGTGTCAGGAAGCGAATTTCTTGCATTTAGCTATATTGAGCTGAAATAAAACTTTGGCAATCACCCATCTGTGATCACATCCAAGTGTCTAAGATCCAAGTGTCTAAGAAAAATGTAACAGGTCATACAGAGTCAACTTTGGTAACTGTGAAGCTTGGGATCTGGCAGTAGACACATGCTTTAGGACAGGTCTTTCAGCAAAATTCACAGTGGAATGAATGAATTTGTTTTGAAATCATTCTTTTTCCTTTTAAAATAAAACTAAATGCTTCCCTATGGCAAAAAATAAAAATCATTTCTTCAAATGCATACTCCAGACTTGAGGGAGCATCTACCCAAAGTTTCTCTCTGCAGCCTAATGATCCTATGATCTGAGGAAATATCAACTTCACTGTGATGGGTTCAGTCACACAAGGCCCCCAGCACCATCCTCTCAAACTATCCCAGCCCCCTGGTGTAGGACATCCTGTTCATCCCATAATAGACATCCATATGAGGTATTTCATTGTAACAACATTGGCTTCTATGTGTACTGTCAACCCAGACAGTATCCATGGACATCAGAATGCACATACAAGGGAGGGGTCAGTTTATTAATCATCTAGAAGTGCAGAAAAAAGGAAGGGAGGAGAGAACAGATGTAGAGAAATCTGCACAAATTACTACTCAATTATTCAGGATGCTGGAAAAACATGCAGATGTTTCCAGATGCTACCTAAACTGTTTTCAAAATTGCTGCCACATCTGTGTATTCTTCATATTAAATAGGAATGCTATTAACTAGAACTATAAAAATGATCCTCAGGGGAGAGAGTTTTTATATAATATATAAATATATATGAATATACATATATATATTGGATAAGCAGTGTTTATTTGAATAATTAATGTTTTTTTTCAAAGAGGGAGTTAAATGTGAGACCCATGAAATATGCTAGTGGGAAGCCAGGCGTGGTGGCGCACGCTTGTAATCCTAGTACTTGGGAGGCTGAGACAGGAGGATCACAGGTTCGAAGCCAGCCTCAGCTACTTAGTGAGGCCCTCCGCAACTTTGTGAGACTCTGTTTCAAAACAAAGTATAAAAAATAGGGCCGGGGATATAGCTCAGAGGTAGAATGTCCCTGGGTTCAATCCCCAGTACCAAAACAAACAAACAAACAAAACAAAACAAAAAATATGCTAGTTGGGGCAAAAAAAGGGGGAATATTCAGACAGTTTGGAGCAATTCTATTTACCCAACTATAAAATGCAGGTGGACTGATAAAGTTGAGAACTACAAAGAGAACCACGAGGGGGAAAATTACCATGTACCATTTAATATCTCATTCAAAGAAAGTACTGAGATCTTGGCTGAAAAATGACTTGGGGATATATTAAAACAGAACTTCAGAGAGTGTGCTCTTGAGATTCTATTGGATTCCTAAAATTTTTGTAGGTTTTATTTGGTTTCTGGCTTTCCTGAGATACTCCTGGTATTCTACATAAGAAGACTAAATCTTACACTATCTAATTTGAAGTAAGTTTTATTCTTCTATTTTTCATGGAGTAGTAAACAAAATTGTTGGTAGAACTCCACTGAGATCAGCTTTATACTTTTGAGCTCTTTAATATTCCTGCAGCAAGTGAATCTTGTATTCATTCATAGGCTAAAGCCCTGTGACTAAGGACACTTAAAAAAAAGTTGATCAGTTTTTTGAGGTCAAGTTAATAAGTAAACTATTCTAACTGAATTGAACAAAACACATAATATTTTCCATCATTAAAGTGAAAGAGATGAGAGTGTCTCTGATGAATTATCATATAAGGACAGTAATTTCCATAGCAATAAAACACTGGTGAGAAGTGCAATTTCTTATTCTTTTCTATAAGCATTACATTTGGGAGTTTTTCAACATCTATTAATGCTAAAATTAATGAACCTGTGTTCTAACACCAAATTCTCATCTCCTTAGGCAAGCAATTTTGTGCCTTTTCAGAGATATTTTATATATATTCAGGCAAATATGTAGATCTATTTCCTTTTATTAATTTAAATTATAACATACTATATGTTCTATACTGAGCATTTTGGACTGAACAATATACCTGGGAGATCTTTCCATATTAATACATAAGGAACTTTCCAGTCTGTTTATAGAAGCATAGTATTCCATGAATAGATATGTTAATTACTTAACCAGTCTCTACAAAAGTATATTAAGGTTATTTCTAATCTTTGCCTGTTATAAATAATGTCTGATAATTTAAAAATTCAGCCAAATAGTAAGAAACGACATTTGACTGACTACTATTACCTGTTTCTTCTTCCTACTCCAATTCTTGGCAAACAGCAGAATAGGGAAAAAAAGAGGCAAACAGGAATTTGGCTAATCAGATTTTGAATAATTGGATATCTTATTCTTCTTTGTCATTAGTAAAGCAGTATTTTTTTGAGGGGGGATAGGCTCAAAATAATGAACTCATTACTTTTTATTCCTATAAAAGTTATAATTTAATGAGAGGAAAAAAGATAAAAGGGAAAACCCAAATGACTTCAAGTCAGTTAAGTAGAAGGAAGCAGATCTCCTAAAACCTGGCTTCATGTGGCTAAAAAGCTACTCATGTGACTGAGAGAAGAAAATCTGAGTAGTTTCAGTTCTTCAAATCTCAATCTATGTGGCTGTATGTAGCTTGTTGGTAGAGTGCTTGCCTGGCATGCATAAAGCCCTGGGTTCAATCCCCAGCACCAAGGCCGGGGGGGGGGCAAATCTTGATCTGTATTTTGGAGCAGTTATCATCACTCTCATTTTCTGCAAAATCATATAAGCGTACACTTATACACATCTTTAAAGGGCTTTCTAAAGCAAGCCAGAAGGATACAGAAACCATTATCAGGATAGAGATAAATGCAAGTGTGCCTCAATTTATATGGGGGGCGTGGGAAACCATTCCTATGTCTGTTACATATTTATAAATTTTATGATTTGAATATGAACATCGCTAAAAGGATTTCTGTAGCCACTTTGTAGAGGGAAATGGTATATTCCTCCATTTTTCTTAGGGTATGAGTTCAGATTTTTATATGTTTAGTTGGCTTTATTTAAGGTGAAGATAACTCTGTATATTTGTGTATGTTAATCTTTGAATTTTTTTGAAATAACTTCAACTTAGGAGAAAAGTTGCAAGTATAGTACAAAAAGCTCTTTTATCCTTTTCTGTATTCATCAGTTGTTAAAATTTGCTACGTTTGCATTTTATTTTCTTTCTATATATACACATACTATTATTTGTTTTTCTAAATCATTGAGTAACTTGCAGATATCATGCTCCCCTCTCCCTAAATATTTCAATGTTTATTCCTTAAGAACAAAGACAATCATTTACTGGTTTGAATACATCCCCGGGAATTTGTGTGTTAGGAAATGAGTCCCCAGTGCACCAGAGGCGCACTGAGATGTGGCAGGACCTTTGAGAGGTGATTAGATTGTGAAGAGGAATTAATGCCTTTCTCTAGGGACTGGGTTAACGAGGACTGGATTAGGTAACAGGAGAGCAGGCTGCTATAAAGCAGGGCTGCCCCTTGTCTTCTCTCTCTTCTACCTGCTTCTCCTTCCATTTTTCTGCCATGTCATGATGTGGCCTGAGGCCCTTGCCAGATGTGACTTTGAGCCTCCAGAACTGAGAAATAAATAAACTTATCTCCTTTATGGATTACATAGTCTCATGTATTCTGTAATAACAGAAACTGGACTAAGATACTCAAACCCAGGAAACTTTTACAGACATAATATTAGTATTTAATTCACACAACTTATTCAAGTTTTATGAAATATTCCAATATGTCCTTTTTTCAATTCTTTTTTCCCCCCTAATCCAGTATCCAGTCTAGGATCACACATACATTTAATCTCATGTTCATTGGTTTCCTTTAATCTGAAATGGCTCCTCGGCTTTTCTTTGTTTCAGGGTACTGACATTTTTGGAGTACCTTTATTTTGACTTTGCCTAATAGTTCCTTAGTATTAAAGTAATTATGCATTTTTGGACAGGAATATTAAAGAGGTAATGTGTCTCAGTGCATAACATCAAGAAGCATATGGTGTCTGTTCTATTACTGATCATGGTAACTTGAATTACTTGGTTAAGGTGTCACGATCAGACTTCTTTAAGTTATCATTTCTCATGATTAGTAATAAGTAACTTATTAGGGAGAATAAAGAGAGAATCTTTGAGATATTTAAATATCATTTTCACTAATCTTTCCTTACTATTTTTGGTATCCATTGATACTTTTCACCTGAATCATGTAACTATGATGCAAAATGGTGACTTTCTAAATCTACCATTCCTTCTGCACCTATTAGTAGGCATTCTTTTATAAAGAAGAGCTTTTTCTTCTTACACATGTAGTATCTACTTTTCTATTATCACTATAAACTCACTCACAGATTGTTATTTTATTCTGAGTTACATTCTATTATTATGATTACTTATTTTGCTCTTCAAGTTGTTCCAGATTTGCCAGCGGGAGTCCTCTAAGCTGTCCCATGCCCTTTTGACATGTTCACATCACTTTTTGAGACTTCCTAACATCCTGGCATGAAGATATCCCTGGCTCATCTTGTTTTTCCTTCATCATCCCTGGAGTCAGCCATTTCTCCAACATGCCCTGGTTCCTTTTCGTGGGAAATGAGACCTAGAGTGTCACTGCTTCTAGACCCTTTTAGCAAAGAGATAAGACTTTTTTTTATGCTTTTAAAAGGTTTTCAAAATTGGACTCATACTATAAAATAATTCATTTTAAATTAGGTTTATGTTATGTGTAGAAATGACACAGGGGCTTTAGGTTTTGGTTCTATGTTACAATGGACTTATACTTACATTGACTACTAAACCCTGTGACCACTGATTAGATTTGATGAGATCTTGGAGAACAAGGATCATGTCTCAGTCATCTTTTTATTCTGAAAGCCCAACAAAGCTCAATTTACACAATGGACAATCCATAGAAACTATCTGTTTGGGAATTGCTTCCAAAGAATCCAGTGTCGGGGAAAGGAGTATAGATGTAACAAAGGTGGCCATATTTTGATAACTGTGTAACTGGTGATGGGCATACTGGCTTCTCTTTCTTCTACTGGTTTTTATATTTGAAATTTTCCATAATAATGAAAAAACTTAAAAGTAGTCAAGAACTATTTCCTCACCTGAGTGATAAAAGTTTTGCCTCTGTTATGATTCAGTTTCTCAGTTGGGTGATATGAAAAAATGTCAAGGCATTTGGATTACTAGAGACCAGAGGCAGAATAAGGTTCGTGTGAAAGCCTCTTAATTTAAAATAGGTTAAGAAAACAAAACTGTGTACGGAATGCTATTTATTTATTTATTTATTTATTTATCTTAGTATTGGATATTGAACCCAGGGGCATTCTGCATTGGAGCTACACCCCCAGACCTTCTTTTTGAAACAGGGTCTCGTTAGGCTGCTGAGAGTCTCACTGTGTTGTTGAGGATGTCCTTGAACCTGCAATACTGTCTCAGCCTCCAAGTACTGAGATTATAGGCATGCGCCAATAGTTTTGGTCTAAGGAACCTGAAAATATCCATAGCTTTCACCACCAAATCACTAATCATCCTAGGCATAAGCCTGAAACACAATTTGGGTAATCAGTTTGGATACAAATTTATGACATCAGATCAACTCCTAAAAATAAAATATAATAAATAAGCCTTCAAAATACTATTTTGGAATTATATGAAGATGTCTTTTTCTCGACATCCCAAGTCAATTTCTCATACTTAAATAATTGATAGTCAAAATATTAAAAGAAGGAAAGCAGAGAACTGCAGTGCTTCAGAGAACCTACTCTGGGAAAAAACACATTGAACAAATATATTTGTATGTGTATACTGCATACATATATACGTATGTCTATGCAGCTCACAGATAAGAATGGATATTCTCCTTAGTCTGCATTCTTAACAGAAAGTCTTGGCTCATGAAGCATGCCCCTCCTTCCCATTACAAAAACAACACTGATATTCTTTATCAACGTTATTTCAAGAAAGTCTATTTTGAATTATGAGCATTTACCCACCATAAATCTGAGCTCACTGCTGCACCTAAATAGTAGACATTTTCTGTCAAATTTTAAAAAATATGTGTCTACTCAATTTTACTGATAAGGAAACATGCTTAAGGAACCCAAAACAGTCAATTCAGATGGGAATTGAGGCCCCAAATAATTTCCACTATTATTTAGGCAACAGAAAGAACCTTTGAGGGTTATTGGAACTAAATGACTACCTTTTATCCAATGTTGATTCAAATGGTGCATTCCTTACTAAAGCCAGTGTGAAAATGGTAGTGAATTCTTTCCATTACATCTGGGCATAACAAGAATGCTAACATTCTGCAGCCTCCACATTGTAAATAAATACAGACCAAATAACTTCTTACTGTTGCCATGAGCGTACATTTTCTCCAGACAATAAGTGGTGCATTAGCACATATTTGTCTCCTGACTGCAGCTTTTTTTTTTTCTTTGAGTTCCTGGATATATTTTTGGGACAGTCTAAAAAAACCAATGTTGAGATACATACAGGTGAGGAAATTATCTCTTGATGGGGTCTTGTGTCTATAATCGCCAGTGTCCAGTCTTGCCAATTTTAGTAGATGATGATGCAAATTTACTTTTTTTCTTCAGTGTATTAATGGGTCATTCATGTAAGTAAAATAAAGCATGGCAGGGTGAATAATAGCAACCATGTTTCTTCAATCAAATATCCATACTGTGAGTCTGGTTGTGGTTTCAAAGAAATCTGGATTAAATAATATGCCTCACATATAAAAAGGCTGGCTAAAAACTGGATTTTGGTGCTACTCAGTCATACATAAAACAGCCACTTTTGCAGTACATTTCCACATTTAGAAAAAAAGAAGTTGTTTCCTCTGAGACAGGTATACTGGATACTTGACTGCTGAATCCTAGAAATAATTCATGGAAAGAGTAAAATTTAAAGAAATGAGAGCAGAGCTAAGGCAACTTATATTCTCATGCATCAGTTGTTTGTTTGGTTTTTAAAATTCAATTCTGATTTTTTTGGAGAGGTACTTTCTGAAATTCATTAAGCTTTCCAATTTTCCTACTGACTATTTAAAAATTTCCCATTTTAATATTTGCTTTCCAGGTTACTGGGTAAGAATTTAGGATAGAGCAATTGAAGGGCAGTAAATGTCTTGGAATAAGCAAGAATAAACACTGAGTCCAGTGAAGGAATCCGGATCTTGCAGACAGTGTTTGCTGTGGAAGTTTTTACTGTGTTATAAACATTAGTCATGACCTTCAAGAAGATAACAGAAAGCTCTAGGAACTGAGCTTTTCAAAGGGGATCTGGGAATGAAGGTTTCAATGGAAGCTTTCCAGAGCTGCAGCTGCCGAGCTTGTGGGTTTTTCATTGGCTGCCACTTGATAGAGGTAAGGCAGGAGGAAGAATTCTTGGAGGGCAAGTTCAGACAGTGAATAGTTCAAGGCTGCAGCACGCCTAGGGACTGAAAGCAGGGAATGGACATACAAACCACAAATGTTAAAAGGCACAATTAGTTTCTTCAAGGGTTTCGGGGTTTGAAATCATTCTACTACTGTACCATGATTATACAGTAAAATTGATGTCTACAAAGTAATGCTATCCAGCAATATAGCTGAGGATAGTTTTTCCAAATTCTGTGGGTTTTTCTTTTTTGGTCACTATTTCTCATCAGTGGTAATGGTACAGTGGAAACAGCATAAATTTTCATGTTAAGGGGCTATGGATTTGCATTTGGCCCTGCTACTTTGTATTTGTGTGACTGAACCTTAGTTTTGTCTTCTAAGAGAGTAAGACCTATTGCGCAGGGTCATTGTAGAAAATACATGAGATAATATTAATGAGATGTATGTTAGGTGGCAGCAGATACTAATTGCTCAAAATGGTTAACTATTATCAAATTGCCATTATTGTCATAATTATTAGTGTTCCTTTGTTATAAATAACTATACTACCATTTGTGCAATTGTTGTAGATGAGCTGACCTACAAAATAACAAAGGCTGTATTGATTTAATGCTTGGAAATCATTCATACTATTTTTAGAAATATTCCTTTATGGTTCTTTTTAATTTAAAGTTTATCATTATAGCCTTTATGTTATAAAAAGAGGGATTTTTATATATTCTTTCTGGATGGCAGAAGACATCTTCTGCGAGAGCTTTACAATGTCATGAAGTGGTTTTTGCTAAAGGGGAATACAGCTAGCTGCCTCTTCCTGGCCTCAGATAGACTTCACAATGATTCACTGATAACAAAAACCACTAGCTGCCATTCCTAATAAAATGTTCTGTTGGCTCTGCATATCTTATGGTGAGCTTCATGTCCTCTTTTTGTTTCTGCTTTTCTTCTCTAAGGCCAGCTAAAACCTGCTTTTCATAAATCTTGAGAGTAAATCAGAAAAAAGCAATCTGGAATTTAACAGACTACCAAGATTACCTAAAATAGAATTGAGTCAGGGTGATCATCTGCTCTCCCTACACACGCATGCCCATCGGTAATTTCCCTGGCCACATTTAAATCATCTGTACTTCAGGTATCATATTTATCTTTCCATGTCTTAACACTTACAGTCTCCCTCATATTTCATTATTTAGTCTCCTTGGGCAGGGGTTAGCAAACTATGACAAGCAGGCCAAATCCACTTTACAACCTGTTTTTATATAGTTTGTAAGAATGACTTTTACATTTTTTAATGGTTGAATAATATTAGAAAAAGTTTTTGTGACTTGTGAAGAAAATGAAATTGAAATTTCTGTGTCCAAAAATAAAGTTTTATTGGAACACAGCCATGCAAATTCATTTCTGTATGAATGCTGCAATGGCTGCTACTATGATAGAGCTGAGTAGTTAGTTGCTACAGAGACTGTATAGCTGACAAAACCTAAAATATTTACTGTCTGATCTGTTACAGAAAAAGTTTGTTGGCACTGCCCTAGGATGTTTTTCTCTTGGGAAAAGAGATGCAAATACATGTAAGATACACTGTCTGCCCTCCTCTTTGCCTTCCTGTCCTAGACCTTAGTCTTGGAAAGAAAATATGGCCAAACATGATGTGATGTTTCCTTGGCAGTGGAATAGGATAGTAAGAAAAGATGTGACATAGGAGCCAAGAGGTGTGGGTCTAGGTCTTGTTTTGATGTTGAGTGAGTAAGAGAGATAGAGATAGAGATAGAGATAGAGATAGAGATAGAGATAGAGAGAGAGAGAGAGAGAGAATATTTTGGTACTGGGAATTGAATCCAGGGGCATTCTACCACTGAGCTACACCCCCAGCCCTTTTTATTTATTGTTTTGAAACAGGGTCTCACTAGGTTGCTGAGGGGCTCCCTAATTTGCTGAGGCTGGTTTTGAACCTGCAATCCTCCTGTCTCAGCCTCCCAAGTACTGGGATTACAGGTGTGTACCACCATGCCCCATTGACTTTTTATGTCAACTCTGGACAATTAAGTACCTAATTATAGGTTTAGAGCTATAACATGGTTTCTCCCCTTTTGGGATCTTAATTTCCTTTATGTTTGAAAAACGGTTCGGCACTCACTTACTGGACCACCATGATGATATATGAAATCCTACCATCAACTCCTTTCTCACCCCACCTCTCAAATCACTCCAGGTTCTGTGGAAGCAAGGGGAATAGGGACTTCAGAAACCATTCCAATGGACTGATAGATGATTAAAATCCAGGCTTTTAAACTTATGGAGATGGACCCCCAATGTGACCACATTACTATTACAATGAATAATTCACTCGGGACTCCACTGGAGAATGGGGTACTTAGGGCAAAGGAAACCAAATATATTGATTTCTGGAAATTCCCTATTATAAATATGCCATTTTAGTGATGTTTGGGGAAATACTATCTAAATTATAGTAGGGACAAAAAAAAAAGGATCTAAAAGCTGAACCACAGGATGGAGGCAGGATAGAAAGAGATCATGTTATATTCAAAAGAGAGTAACAGAAGTTTATATTCATGAAGGTATTATCAGTTGGCAAATACATTTCTAATCAGACTTCATATCTTATGAATTTTATATTGTAATGTAAATCTACACATTTTCATCCTAAGATTAGCTATATAGTTGTACAGTAAAGAAAATAGCTTACATTAAAAATTAGTTACACCTCATTGGGTTATGAATTGACCAAAGCTTTTACAATACCAAGTCCTTGTTGCTGGGAAGGAAAGCTGACTGACTTCATTATTACAAATCTCCCTTTGCTAACTAACTACTAATCTGTATTTGTATGGAAGAGGAAAAACAGCAGTTATTGGATACTGGTCTAATAAAGAAGGTTATATTAGTTATGCATACAGTTATTACTTATCATTCCAAGTCAAGAACAGAGCTTGAAGTCGTGGCTTGCTTTTTGGTCATACTGCATTACTAAAAAACTTTGGAATAAGTGCTCAATGGGAAAGCAGGTTTTGAGAAAAGACATGTGTGAATGAGTATGCATATAAATTTTTGTAAGAAAGGAAGACAAATAATTACCCTGTTCCAAACATGATGAAAATGATCCAAATTCATTAAAGTTAGAGTTGGGAACCAGGTGTGATGGTGCATGTTTGTAATCTCAGCTACTTGGTAGGCCAAGGCAGGAGGATCACAAGTTCAAGGCTAGCCTCAGCAACTTAGTGAGACCCCATCTCAAAATAAAAAATAAAAAGAAATGGGGATGTAGCTCAATGGTAGAGTGTCCCTGAGTTCCATCCTCAGTACTGGGGGAAAATAGAGTTGGAAAAGCTCTTAGGGAACATTGAGTGCAAATTTCCCTCATGAAAAATGGACATGCACTTCAGGTAGTCACTGAATAGTGTTTTGTGCTGCTATCACAGAATTCCACAGATCGGGTAACTTAAAAATGATTGAAATTTATTTCTCACAGTTCTGGAGGCTAGGATGCATAATAACAAGGTAGCAGCATCTGGCAAAGGTCTTTTTCTGTAGCATCCCTTAGTGGAAGGTTGAATGGCAAGAGAGCGTGGGAATGGGAGAGGGAAAGGAAGGGGACCAAACATATGCATTTATCAGGAATCCACCCTCGAAATAATAGCATGCAGCAGCTTATGAGAGCAGAGCCTTCACGACCTAATCACTTCTTAAAGGTCCCACCTCTCAATAGTGTTGCACTAGCAATTAAGTTTCTTGTGTGCGTGTGTGTGAGCGTGCGTGCATGTGTGCATATGTGTGTTAGTAGGGATTGTACCCAGGAGGGTTCTACCACTGAGCTCCACCCCCAGCCCTTTTATTTTTTATTTTGAAACAGGGTCTTGTTAGATTACCTTACGCTGGCCCCACACCTGCGATCCTGTCTCAGCCTCCTAAATACTAGGATTACAGGTGTGAGCCACAGTAACTGGCTGGGGATTAAGTTTCTTTCCTTTTTTTTGTGGTACTAGGGATTGAACCCAGGGGCATTCTACTTCCGAGCTACACCCCCAGCCCAATTTTTTAATTCTTTATTTTGAAACAGGGTCTCACTAAGTTCCGGAGGGCCTCTCTAAGTAGCTGAGGCTGGTCACGAACTCGGATCCTCCAGTCTCAGCCTCCCAGGTACTGGGATTACAAGCATGCGCCACCACACCCGGCTCTAGGGGGATTAAGTTTCTAACACATAAACTTTGTGGGAAAAATTCAAAGCATAGCACTCAGCTTTGGCCCAATCACTTACTTCTGGTGGTAAGGAGACTCCTTCTCACCAAGCCAGCTCTTTTCATTTTGGTACAACCCCAATGCCTGTAATAGTTAAAATGCCCATGAAGAATAAAGAAAACAATTTCTGAGCTAGAAAATAGGATTTCCAAATTCTAGTTTCAGTCTTATCGTTGACTCTAGTTTGTGACTTAGAATAAATCTTTGGTGTTCTCTGGGCCTGTTTCCTTTCTGTAAAACTGGGTCCCTCTGGTCCTTTCTGTTACTATATTTCTCTACTTCCTGTTCCATACTACAGAAATGAAAAACAGTTGTGAGAAATCTACAAAGAGCTGCGAAGTGTTTCTGCTTCTAGTTCTCACCTATGTCACACCTCGGCTGCCTCTGGATGTGCCAAGATTTTCTAACACTTAGTCTCTATCTCAGCTTTCCATATTACCTATAGCTTGATTTTTCTTTTATATCTTGAATGATTTTATGTCTCAGAATCTGCCCTTCTGGTCACTAAATAGCCCAGTCTCAGGCTAAGCCACAAAACACTCTAACAGTCAGTTTGTCTTGAAGAATTTTTATGTTAAGAAAAAAAAATCATGAGAAATGGTTTAGAGTTCTCATCTACTAAGCTAAGGTCTTACTCTATCTCCTATGGAATGCTAGTAAACTGCTCACTATTGATTTTTTTTAATGATTAGAACATGGAGGTTGGAATAAATCTTGAACTCAAGGGAAAGCTATTTCTTTCATAAACTCCAATTAGGCACATTTGGTATAGTCTAAGTATATATAGACTATATTTTTAGAAGCAAAAATGTTACACATTTTAATATGATAGTAACTTGGAGAAGGCTGCCAATGCAACAGTAAAATGAACGACTCTTTAGCACTGTATTTATGTAACTAAAGTGGATGCAATTAAAAAAATGAATGTGCCTAGGGGGACTTTATTTTACTGAGTAATCATCATAACCAAAATCAATACCATTACATGACTAAAACAAAACTTATTTTCTGTACAAATAAATATATTTATTTTTAAAGTATTTAAAAGTTAACTTTAATATTTTACTTATAAATATTTTTAAACAAAAAGAAGTGAGTCTAAGTGCTGAAATAGTGGCTAACAATCAACTTACTTGCTTGTAAAATATTACAAATGTGTTAGGCAGTGACCAAAATACCTGACATACATAAATTAAAAGAGGAGAGATTTATTTTGGCCATGGTTTAAGTCCATGGCTGGCTGGTTCCATTGCCTTGGGCCTGAGGTGAGGCAGAGAGCATCATGGCAGGAGGGTGTGGTGGAGGAAAGATGCTCAGTGCAGGGCAGCCAGGAATGAGAGGGAGAGAGGGAGGGGGAGAGGGAGAGAGAGGGAGAGGGGGAGAGAGAGAAGGAGAAAGGGAAGGAGGAGAGGGAGAGAGAGAGAGAACGAGTCTCCGCCTCCCAAAGAACTGGGATTACAAGCGTGCGCCACCACGCCTGGCTTCAAGGCTCTTTCTGAGTGTCTTTACATATGGTTTTTCCCTGTGTAACACTCTTCCTCTTACACACCCAACTCTAAACTCTGTGTTATAGAAAGCAAGTCGAATTGTCCAATTATTTCCTACCTTTGGAGATTTGGAAGTTCCCTCAGGAGGCTGAAATAATTAATTTAACATTTTCCATATTTTATACAGCAATGCACTGGGAAAAAACAATGTCAGGGCATAAAACAATAAGCACACGTTGGAGCTCAGTGGAGTGGAAGCAGGCGCAATGCGTGCAAGCGGAGTGGAGAGCTCTTCTGGGCAGGCATAATGAGGCGTTCATAAAGTCCGGACCCAAGCTACAAGGTGCCACTGGAGAAGCGCTTGCTCTTCTTTTTGACCCAAGGCCAAAAGGGGAAGGCTGGGTTTGGCCCATTGAAGAGTTTTGGTCCATTGAAGAGTTTTTATTTGGCCCAAGTTGAAAAATTTGTTTTTAAAGACTAATTCATCCATCAAACATGTAATAAGCACCCCCTAGGTATGAGGCATATTTGTAGCTGTTAAGTGTATAGCAGTGAACAAATACACAAAACTATACAAAGTCTTTACCCTTATGGGATCTACATGTTGATGCAGACGACAGGTAAAAAAGAAAAAAATTATGTACCATGCTAGATCATGGTATGTGCTAAAGAAAAAAACAAAGCAGAGAAGGGCAGAGGGAGGATGTGTATGTGCATGTGTATGGTGTAAGTTTAGATAGTGTATCCTGGGCAAAAGCTAACATTTGAGTAAAGGACCCAGGGGATGAAAGGGCCATGGAGGTACTGGAGAAAGAGGGAAGAAGAACAGCAAAGGTCCAAGGAGGAAATGAGCTGGTGTGCTTGTGGAACACACAGGAGGCGACTGGGGCTGCAGAAGTGAGGTGAGAGAGACTCGTGGGTCATCTGGAGGGCTTGGTTTTCAGACTGAGTGAGAAGGAAGACTTGGGAGGGTTGTAAGCAGAGGGGCAACATGATCTGACTTACACTTCAATAAGACAGTTCTGATGTAGGATAGAAAGCATGGAAACAGGGAGACCAGTGAGGAGACTATTACAGTAATCTTGGAGAGAGATGGTGGTGATTTGAACAATAGTAGTACATTACAGATCCGTAAGAAGTGATGAGAGTCTGAATATATTTTGAGGGTCGAGCCAACGGGATTTCCTGATGGATTAGATGTGGGTTTTGAAAGGAAGAAAGGAGTCAAGGACAACTGAAGGTTTCTGGCTTGAGCAAGTGGAAGAATGAGTTGCCAACATTTGAAATCAGGAGATTTAACTTAATAATCCAGACTTCCAGCTTCTCTTGAAATACTGGAAGATCCTGTCAACCGCATAACTGCATTTTTCACATGACAAAAATGAGCTGGAGCTAGGAAGCAGCTGTTCTGTTGAGACAGGGCCCTGGTCCTTTGGTTCACTACAGCCCACTCCTTCTTGTCTTACATCTGGCCTCTGGGGAATGCACAGCCCTTTTACCTGCCTGACCGCCACATGCAGCTTGAGTTTAGGAAGTTCTCATTTACTCATTGCTGCAAAAAATAACATACATTTGTCCATGAATTTGACTCAACAAAGGGAATTCTTGTCAAACTATTTAAAAGTAGAGTATGAAAGGACACTTCCTATGGATTATTATCCTAGTTTTCTCTCCCATAGCAATTGACAGCAACCTGGGACAGAAATGCAGCCTATAATGGAAAGAGAAGGTCCTTACAAAAATCCTCTTCCGCATATCCCGACTTCCTCAAGTCTGAATCCCAAGACTCATGTTGTGGCCTGTGTCCCTAGTGCCTAGGAGTAAAGTGTGGCGGTGAACACATCAGGTCCAGTGCCGCCTCTGACTACACCTGGGAGGGGCAGCTATGAGGTCCAAGATAGTTGCAAGGGACACTGGCTCTAGCCCTGTGACCAGGCTCTAGCCTGGTGACAAATTATTTATCCTCTCTGGGTTTCTGTTATTTATCAACAAAAACCAGAGATGGACTGTGGTAGGACTTCTCACACTCTAATGTATGTATGAATCTCCAGCTCTGGTTGGTTATTCTCCTTCACTTACATAAAACTCACTGGCTTAGAATAAAGTACCTGGTAACAATGTCTTTGTGCAAGATCTGATATGTTTTCCTTCAGCAAATAAAATGCACGCAAATGTCTTATTTCACTCTGTCTAGCTTAGAGCTAAACACACTGTTCCATAGCAGTGAAGGCATCTTACCTTAAGGGGCTGGAGTATAGTATTTTTCCCCCTTCCTTCAAATTCAAAATGGTTTTGATTTTATTTTTAACTGTCCAGTTATAGGTACATTACTGAAAGTGGGAAGAGCAAGAGGGAAGTACTGGAAGGAGGGGAGGGGAGAAGGAAAGCATTTTTTTTTTTGCGGTACCGGGGATTGAACCCAGGGGCGTTCTACCTCCGCGCTACACCCCCGGTCCTATATTTTTTATACTTTATTTTGAAACCGGGTCTCACGAAGTTGCAGAGGGCCTCGCTAAGTAGAGAGAGAGAGAGAGAGAGAGAGAGAGAGAGAGAGAGAGAGAGAGACAGGAAGAGAGAGAGAGAGGGAGAGAGAGAGAGAGAGAGCTGAGACTGGCCGGATCCTCTGGTCTCCGCCTCCCAAAGTACTGGGATTACAAGCAAGCGCCACCACGCCCCCGGCAGGAAAGCATTTTTTTTTAAATCATCAGCTGGGCATGGTGGAACACACCTGTGATCCCAGTACTTAGAAAGCTGAGACAGGAGGATCGCAGGCTTGAGGCCAGCCTTAGCAACTTAGTGAGACCCTGTTTCAAAATAAAAGGGCTGGGGGTGTAGCTCAGAAGTAGAATGTCCCTGGGTTCAATCCCCAGTACCAAACCAAATCAAATAAAACAAAACAAAAATCCAACTTTGTATTAGTTAGTTAGCACCTATGGCTTGTGAAAGTGATCAAATAAATATAAATCTTATCAACCCTGGCTCAACCCTAAAGCGGTTTTGCTTCAAAGGCCTGTGCCCTTTAAAAATTGCCTTTAGAACCACAAAACTAGCTAGCAATACTATGGGGCTGTGGACTGGCAAGGAAAGCAAGCCCTAGGATAGGTAGAAGACAATTCTGCCATGCAGCCTCACTCGCTCAAATAAGTATGGTCAGTAAGTACAGAAGTGATAAATTTCATGACCTTTATTAACTCTTTATGATAAAGAAGGATCAGTTTCCATATCAGAAAGAAGTTGAAGAAAATCATACTGTTTGGCACAGAAGCCCTCCCTTATCCCTGAGGCATATGTTCCAAGTTGTTCCATAGATGACTGAAAGTACAGATAGTAACAAACCCTACATACAGTTTTTTTTTCTTACACATACATACCATTGATAAAGTTTAATTTATAAATTAGGTACATTAATTGATTTTCAACAATGACTAGTAAAAAAATAGAACAAATAGCCAGGCATAGTGGTGCATGCCTATAATTCCAGTACTTGGGAGGCTGAGACAAGAGGATCACGGTTCGAGTTCAGTCTCAGCAATTTAGTGAGGTCCTAAGCAACTTAGCAAGACCTTGTTTCAAAATAAAAAAATAAAATAGGGCTGGGGGTGTAGTTTGGAGGTAGAATACCTCTGGGTTTAATTTCCAGTACCAAAAAATAAATGAATACATAAAATAGAACAATCAAAATCATAGAATATAATAAAAGTTATTTAAAACTTGTGAATTATTTCTGGAATTTTCCATTTAATACCTATAGACTATGGTTGACTGGAAATGATAAGCCTTGGAAAGTGAAACCACAGATTAAGGGAGGCTACTGTAGCATCAAAATGTTGGGTAAAGTAAGTATCAAGACAGATAGTTTGTGGTAATCAATCAAAGTACACTCTATAAACCTGCATATTCCCTTCAGCCAGCAGTCAGACCAGCATAATAAAGGGCCAAGACATCAATCTTTCTATGGTGCCCAGGGAAAATCCAGTCTGGGGAGTTAGTACACCCAGTCTGGCCACCAACTAGTTTTTGACCTTGGGCAAGCCATGTAACCACCTGGAATCCCACCTGTGAAATGAAGAGATTCAGAGCTTCCAATACTGAGCCCCACATATCCGATTCTGTCCCTGTGTCTCACCCAGGAATGCGCCCACACACACTCAATACTAGAGGCTGGAAGGCCTTTCTCTAACATGTCCCATGATACTTCCTCCAACTTCATAGAGTTATGTTTGTTTCTAGACCTGCTTTTGTCCATTGGACTTGTTACCATAATTACATAATTTCAATATTCTGTAAACTTGTGAAATATGATAGGAAAAGGCAAGAGCTGTTTTCTATGAAAAGTACATTGAATGGTTTGAGAAAACCTTATAAAGGTTAATGACTTAAAATAGCTATCAAGGAAGATGTAGGTTAAACAAATGTAAAAGACAGGAAAACAGCTTGTATGAATCTAGGAGGATTCTTTCTATAGCCTTACTCTACAAGAACACAAATTTAACAAAATTGAAATGGAAAACCATAGCAAATGCAACCATTAAGGTGTAATTAATGTAAGAAAAATGTTAGGAAATTGTAATCAGCAGGCTATAATCAAAGAAAGGGCCTTGGCCCTACATCAAGGCTTTACTGCAATGGGAAGGGGAGTAAGAACCATGGTAAAATGTTACAGAGGCCCGGTGCTCTTATTTAAAACCAGATGAATCAGGCAACAGTGGCACTGAAACAGCTTTCCAAGAAGTGGTTGGGGAGGGAATTGGGGAATGGGGTTAGGGTTGTAGGAGGGAGGGACAGACAGACACTACTTTTGACAGTCTGGCCTACGCTTGCCAGTCTGTCAGCTAACGGGAGAATGAATCCAATTCTGCAGAGAAGAGATCCTAAGCTGGTGTCTCCTAAGTAAAGAAGTAAAGATTTAACTACTGGAGTTTCCCTCTGGTCCTCCCTCACTAGTTATTTTTTTAATGTTTGATAAAAATAATTGATAAGTAATAATATATATTGAATTTATCTGGGCAAGGCACACTGTGAACAAGAACATAAAATACTTTGGTTTCCTGAGAGTAAGACATGCAGAGCATGAGTAGTTCTAGGTAGAAATAATAGTTTTCAACAGCGAGACCAGGCCTGTAATTTTCTGCAGCATACCATGACATCATGGTTTATATGAGGCCAACTCCATAAATCAAGCCTTACCTAATTAGAGATTCTTCTGTAGATCTACATTATTAGAGCAAATAATTAAAACAGCCTAGGCAATAATACAAGCCAGATCTGTTTACAAAATTGTCCCCCCCAAACTCTTTTAGTCTCACTACCACTTACAGATCTTTCGCATTTAGTAAATTATAGACTCAGAGCATTTCTTTTAGTCTGACTTCACTTTCAAGGAATTCTTCAATTAACTTTACGTTGCTTTAAGCTGTTCATCCAACGAGAAAACAATCTGTGGTTTCTGACTCCTCTGCGTGCCAATGGCTGCCATCCATGTTCGACTTTCAGACACACTGTCTCTTGAGAGCCAGGCTCTGTTTGCATAAAACCAGCCAGTTGTCATAGCATTTTGACAAGCACTATAGAAAAACAAAGAACAATGCTCCGTGGTGGCTAAACTGGGAGAATTACCACCACAAGGGTGACTATACTGGGGACACACACAACGTCCACACCCAACCACCTGGCTGGTCCACAAAGTATCACATGCTCCACTTTCATCTGTGACCTTTCTGTTCTCAGGGACCATCTTCTTTACCACCAATTCCTTTCTTCTCCTCTACCCTGTTCTTTCTAAATGGTTAAAACACCTAAAACAAATAGAAAGGTGTAGCTTCTCTAAAAATGGGCAAAAATGCCAATAGGAATCTAAAAAGCAAGAGATTGCACAGATTTTGCAATAGTTATGGTGCATCTAGTGTCAGATCTTCAGCCAAATATAGTGTAATAAAAAAGCATGAGCTCAGAGGTGGGACTTAAGTCCAAAACCTTGAATATTCTCAGCCTCTGGTATAGCACCTCAGTCCCTTTGCCTCTTGAGGCTCGTTCACTGATGTTTTTAAATAAGTGCAAATAACAACTAGGCAGCGGAAAATAACCATGGGAACAAATGGTGGAAACAAATGAGGGCTGCTGAAGAAAAAGATCCTTAAGTTTTCTACCTATCTTGGCTGAGCCAGGCAAAATAGAATCCTCTCACACTTTCCTCTCCCCTGTGCTGGGCCAGTTTCTGAGCATCCCTGACCTCTGTCCATCCTATGGAAGCACGTGAGAAGCTAAAGAATAATATACCAAGGTGATATCTGAAGCCCTCTTAAAATACTCAAGTCCAAATATAAGATGCATGTGTTATTTTTCCCAAAATCATGCTCAATGCTGTTTCTGTAACAGGATGTGCAATAGATGAAACTGCAGGCTTTTCCCAAAGCAATGGAATGAATACTCTGGCAGAGTCAAACATAACAAGCATGTGGGCAGAGGCACAGGAACCAGGATGAATGCAGAGGCCAGGTGAAGCCCAAGGGCTGACAGGGACGTGGGCCGGCTTGATGGGGCCAACAACGGAGGGGAGCACCAGCTGAAGCTCTGTGCATCCTCTTTAGGGTTGTATGTGTCTAAAAATTTGTCAATTTCTTCAAGGTTTTCCATTCTGTTTGAGTATATCTTTTCAAAGTAGTTTCTGATAATCCTCTATTTCCGCACTGTCGGTCGTGATATCTCCTTTTTCATCTCTTATTTTGGTAATTTGGGTTGATTCTCTTTTTCTTTTGGTTAGGTTGGCTAGTGGTTTATCTATCTTGTGTATTTTTTCAAGAAATCAGTTTTGGTGATTTTTTGTATTTTTTTTATTCTCCACTTCATTGATTTCTGCTCTAATTTTAATAATTTCCTGTCTTCTACTGGCTTTGGGGTTAGACTGTTCCTGCTTTTCAAGGGCTTTGAGGTGTGTCATTAGGTTGTTTATTTGGTGCTTTTCAGATCTACTTATGTGAGCACTCAGTGCTATGAATTTTCCTCTTAATACTG
>PVJS01002439.1:0-84572 GCA_004027185.1 Glis glis | reverse complement strand
TAAAAAAGGGCTGGGGCTGAGTGTGGTGGCACATGCCCGGAATCCCAGTACTTGAGAGGCTGAGACAGGAGGATTGTAGGTTTGAGGCCAGCCTCAGCAACTTAGTGAGGCCCTCAGCAACTTAGTGAGACCCTGTTTCAAAAGAAACAATAAAATGGGGCTGGGGGTGTAGCTCAGAAGTAGAACACCCTGGGTTCATCGGCCAGTACCACACACACACAAAAGATTGGGGATGTAGGTCAGTGGTAGCGTGCCCCTGGGAGGAGGAAGAGGAGAAGCAGAAGGCTTCTCTATAGGGATGACAGTCAGCAGAGGTGTTAATGCTTCTCATCCTGTGGACCCCAGGGCCAGTGTCACCTCCTCCAGGAAACCTTCCCTCTCCTCCCTGACTTGACACTTCCCCTCTGATGAACCCTATAGCCTGGGGGCCACTCTCTCCACCAATGCCCAGTGTTGTGTCCTTACTTGTTAATGCTCCTCTCTGCCATGAATTACTAAGAGGGCAGGAGCTGGATCTCTTCCCTGTGGCTGGTAGCAAAGCAAATAAAGGATGGGTCAGATTTTCCCAGAAAAACGGGAGCTGCTCAGCCTGGCCAGGTGTCCAGATGGTACTAACTTTTCTTCCCCCTTCCCTGGCCCGAGGCCTGGGCTCCACGTCCCATTTGCTGTTCACAGAAACAAAGTAAAAGAAACCAGCAGGCCTGGAAAGAGGAGAGAGAGAGCTCTGGCGCAGAGAGCCCACTGCAGCACCATGGCCACCCGCTGGGGGGAGAGTGGCCCTGGGGGAGACCAGGGATAGATCCTGTCCTGTCCCTTGACTCAGATGGGTCTACCCTTCCCTCTGTCCCAGCTGTTTCCTTCTAGCACTGCTCTGGACGAACGTGCTGGTCAGTGGGGGTTCTGCAGATGGCCAGGGTACAGGGCCGTGGTGGCTGCCTTGCTTCCGCCCTGGGCAGCACGTCCCTGACCTGGGGTCAGGCCTCTGGGCCCCAAATAGCTGCTCCGGTGACCCACAGCTCATTGAAACTCTCAGCTGGAAAGTAGGAATCAGTGCAGAGGGACTGACTCATTTTTCTTTTCCACGGCTTCTCTGCACAGTGAATTTCTCCCTCCCCTGGCTCCGGCAGACCTGTGCGCTGGGCACCTTTCCTGCGGCAGATTACGCTCTCGCAGATGCCCGACAAAGCTTTTATCACGTCCCCCTCCACCCCGCCCCGCTTCAGGGGATTGAGCTGCCGCCACGCACGGCTAGAGAGACCGGCTACGTGCTCTATTCAGGCTCTGGCAGGGACCGAATAAAAGCAGCCTCCCCACCCACCCACCCGGCCAGCCAGCCCTCCTGCCTGGAATGGCTTTAAAAAAATTAATTTGCAATGATTTACTCCCTTCTGTTCTGTGGGGATCACCAGCATTTTAAATATGTATTTAAATCAGATTCACTGCTCCCAGTTAAACCTCAACTGCCTCCCCCCTCCCGGCAGAAAGAGTCCTGGATTCCGAATCAGGTGACTCAGAAGTTCAGGCCAAGTTCTGCTGTGTGGCCTCGGGCAAGTGACTTAAACTCTCTGTGCCTCCATTGACTCCTCTGGACACTGAGGTTAATGGTAATCCCTCCCTCACAGGGTGTTGTGAGGACTAAACGAGATAACATTCAGGGGAGAGCTGTGTAACGCTGGCCCCCTTGCTTTCTGCTCCCCGGTCCTGACTGTCCTGCTAATTAGCCTGGCAACCTTGGGCAGACCACTGCGCCACCCCACCTCAATTTCCTCCTCTGTAAAGCCCAGGGGTTGTCGGAGGAGGCCAGGGCACCGAGCTCCCCGCCCCCATCCCTGTGCGCCCACTCGCCCCCTCCTGCCCCTGCCAGCCACTGCCCCTCGGCCACCCTCTTGTTATCTGAGCTCTGGGTTTTAATTGGAGTCGCCCCTCCCCAGCTGCCTCTCCTGGGCTCCCTGTGAAGTCGCAGGGTTGCGGCCCTGAGGGGCCTGCAGCGCCTGGCTCGTTTTCAGGGGCAATTAGCTGTGATGTCACAGGTCCCTGCGGCGGAGGCCAGGACCCTGCCCCCGGGCCTGGGGGTCCCTGCGGCCGGTGCAGGCCGGTTCCCAGTGAGGCCCGTTCACTCTGCACTTTCTGACTCCTGGAAGCCGCGTGAGTGTAAATGAGTTCTGCCCTGTGCTTTTGTTGGCAACTGTCGGTGCCTGGGAAGCGAGGGGCTTTGTCAGGAAGAACAAAGCCCTTCCGTGTTGTTCTGATTTGGGGGAGGCGGCTCTGGGGGAGGCTCTGTCGCCTCTAAGTGTCAGTCTCCGCGCTCTGTTTTGGGTTTTTAAGTCCTGTGGCTTAAGAGTCACATATGTTTGCGTGTGTGTTGGCTGAGGGTTCTTTTTTTTTTTTTCTCCCTCCTCCTTTCTGGCTTACACAGTGTATTCTGTGGAAGCTAATTCCGAGGACTGAACTTTTCAAATCACTGCTTCAACAGCTTTTAAAAATCTGGACCTAGTTACTCCTGTCATCCATGTGTAAAGATTTAAAAAAAAAAATTCTAAACCCGAGGGTGGGGAGCGGCGAAGATGTGCAGCTCCTGGCGGCAGACCCGGGGTCAGAGCCGAAATGCCGGGTGCCTCCCGGGATGGGGGGGTACAATCCGCTCTGTGCCAGACATCTGGATATTGAGAAAACATCTGGGTGGCTGAGCTTTTCAGGTTTCTGCCTGACATTTAATATCACAAACACTGAGCCTGCTTCTCTTCTCCCCCGCCAGCCACCAGGCTTCCCTCCCAAACATACCCCGCCTTCCTGACAGTAAGAAACATCCATTCTTTCCAATTCCCCAGCGTTTTCCACCCCCCCACCGGAAATCTGATGGGCTTATGACATCATGGCTGGCTGCTGAGCGATGAAGTGGATGCCACAAAGAAATCCGACATATCGGATGGATTCGGAAATCACTTTCCCTCCGGCTGGAGGAGCAGGCGCGAAGTCAGGGCAATTGGAGCTTTGTTTAAAAAATAAAGATGCCAAGATGAAGTCGTGCCCCGTGTTTAAGACAATTTTCTTAAAAACAAGCAAACCATTTGGACATCATCCTGTTTTCATAGAGATACTGGGTTTTTATGAAACAAAAATGGCTAATAAATCGGACCCAGGGCTGCCCGTGAATGTTCGTCTCTGCTGACTTGTTGGTGTGTGCTTATTCACTAATAAAGGGAGAACTAGAAATGGTTTCTCTCTTCGTTATTCAAATGAGATAGCTTTTTTTTTTAGGTCAATAAAATTCACTGGGTAAATTGCTGGTTTATGTTTTTCCAGGAATCCATTTTTATGGAGTGACCTTGGATCTGACCAGGTCTGCAAACATTGTATTTCCCTCCGCTGGGCTTCCTGGCTGTGAGGGCCTTAAGAGGTCCCAGCGGAGCCTGCTCTCCTGTCCCCTGACCAGGCTTGAGGGGTGACCAGGTCCACAGGGCAGGGCAGGGCTGGGCAGGGCACTTCTTGGGATGAAAGTCTCTTTGAAAGGGGAACAGAAGAAAAGGGGCCTATGTCACTAGCCCCTTTACAGCCTGGGAGGGGATCCATTGTCTCCCCCTCAAAAGGAAGAGAAAAGGGAAATAGCTCCAGGCAGAGGGGCCTCGGAATCCACCTCTCCCCACCTCTCCCCTGACGCAGGCTCAGGTGTAAGGAAGTTCAGGAGTCTCTGTCATGCCTGCCAGGCCCCCGCCTGGGCGTTCGAGTCCTGGACCTGGCCTGGAGTCCCAGCTGCTCTGTGGATAAGCTGTGGGGGGCTGGGCAAGCCACGCTGCCTCTCAGTTTCTTTCTCTGCAGACAGGTACCATGACCCCACTCTGCCCGCTGGGAGAATCAATCGTGCTGGACGCCTCGCCGGGTGCCCGGCCACTCTCGAAGGGCTCCGGGGTTAGTCTCAGAGCCGGGAGAGGTCGCGCGGATTCTGGAGTCCAGCCCACTGGCTGGGTTTGCATCCTGGCTCTGCCACCTGCTATCTGCACAGTGCCGTTGATCGTCATGATGGTCCCTGTGCCTTGGTTTCCTCATTTGTCAACCATAATAAGAATAGGACGCAGCGCAGACATAGGGCTGCCAAGAGGATTAGCAGCTCCAGGAGCGCCTGGAATGTTGCAAGTGCTCACCCAGCCTTAGCTGTCATGACACTTCCCCTCAGCACAGCAGCAGCAGGGGCCTGGAGGGTTCTGCCGGGAGGGGGGGTGTCAAGCTGAGCGCAGGTGGAGGATAATCAAGGACCAATGGGAACATCCGCTCCTCTCTCTGCACAGAGCTTTCCGTGGCTCCGCATTGCTCCAAGGGAATAAGTCCCCTGCCTAGCTGGACTTCCAGGCGCCTCCCACGGGGCTTCCTGTGCTTCGTCCCTCCCTTCCTGCACCCGTCCACCTAGGCTGGCGCACACCGCTTTCCTTGGATGAGATTCTAGCAGGCGGGCCATGTGTACTGAGCACCTGGCGTCCCTCGTTCTGTTCCCCTTACACAGAGTAACTCATTCAATCCTCACACCGACCCCTGAAGGCAGGACAGCGATTCCTGTTTACAGGCTGGAAAGGAGCCCGCGGAGGGACAGTATCTCGCCCAAAGCTCCAGAGCCCCCACTGGAACTAGGGTGGGGCTCTGTGCTCATTCACCCAACCTCGGGTCCCCTGGGCTTTCATCCTCCTGCCCCCGTCTTGGCCTGAAGCAGGGCACCTGCCTTCCCAGAATGCCCGCCAGAGGCCTTCCTTCCGCTGCGGGTGCCGTACGTCCTCTCCACGGTTGGCTGGCTCTGGCTCTGGGTCCCTTGTCCACTTTTTCTGGAGGCCAGGAACCAGGCCGGGCCAGGTCCGTGTCCCCACGAGGTCCTGCAGGCCCAGTCACAGGCGCGTACTGAGGACATGGGACTCTGAGGGCAGGTGCCACACCTAACCTGGACTTTTCTCCCAAACTCCAGACGCGTCCAGCCAGTGCCTCTGCCACATCTCCACCTGGATGACAGGCAGGCAGCTCCGCCTTAGCAGGTCCCAGGCGGCACCCGGGAAATTCACCCCAGCATCATCTCATCTCCATTTCCCACTCACTTGCTCAGGTTCAAAACCTTGAGATCATCCTTGACTTTTGATTTCTCTCTTTCTCTCCTTCCCACATTCAATCCATTGCAAATTCCCTTGGTTCGACGTGTGTGTGTGTGTGTGTGTGTGTGTGTGTGTGTGTGTGAGTGTGTGTGTGTGTGTTACTAGGGATTGAACCCAGGGGCATTCTACCTCTTGAGCTATAACCCCAGCCCTTTTTATTTTATTTTTGTGGTACTGGGGATTGAACCCAGGGACATTCTACCTCTGCGCTACATCCCCAGCTCTATTTTTTATTCTTTATTTTGAAACAGGGTCTCACTAAGTTGTGGAGGGCCTCACTAAGTAGCTGAGGCTGGCTGTGAACCCAGATCCTCTGGTCTTAGCCTCACAAGTACTGGGATTACAAGCGTGCACTACCACACCTGGCTCTTATTTTTTGTTTTGAAACAGGGTCTCACTAGCTTGCTGAGGCTGGCCTTGAACCCGTAATCCTCCTGTCTCAGCTTCCCAAATACTGAGATTATAGGCATTTGCCACCACACTCGGCTTGGTTCTACTTTCTTTTCTTTTCTTTTTCTTTTTCTTTTTCTTTTTTTTTTTTTTTGTAGTACAGGAGATTGAATCCAGGGACATTCTACCACCAAGCTACACCCCCAGCCCTATTTTTCATTCTTTATTTTGAAACAGGGTCTCACTAACTTAAGGAGGGCCTCACTAAGTACCTGAGACTGGCTTCGAACCTGCGATCCTCCTGTCTCAGCCTCCCAAGTACTGGGATTGCAAGTGTGCGCCACCACACCCAGTGTGTTCTATTTTCTTTTTCCCTCCCTCCCTTCCTTCTTTTTTTGCAGTGCTAGAGGTCAAACCCAGGGCCTCCCACATACTAGGCAGTAACTCTGCTGCTGAGCTACGTCCCCGGCTCCTCTACTTTCAAAATATATCAGCACTCTGACCCTTCCGTCCACATCTGCTGCCAGCACGTGCATGGTGCCCTGGGTGGGTGCCCTAGTCTCTTCACGGGTGTCCCTGCTTCCTTCCTGCCTCCGAACCCATTCTTCACACAGCGGCCAGAGTGATCCTGTTAGAACTCCAGTGGGACCCTGCACTCCCCTGCCCACAACCCTGCCGGCTCACGCAGGGTCGGAGCAGAGTCCTGCCTGTGGCTGCAGCTTCTTTCCTCACAGACCCCTGCTCCTGTGCTCCTACCCACTCACTGATCTCCTTGCTATTCCTCCAGCATACCCCAGGACCTTTGTGCTTGCCGTTTCCTCTCCTCAGTACACTCTTTCCTCTTTTAGTGCCTTCAGAGCGCTGATCAAAGGTCACCTGCTCTGCTGGGTGTGGTGGCGCATGCTTGTAATCCCAGTACTTGGGAGGCTGAGACAGGAGGATCGCAGGTTTGCAGCCTGCCTCAGCTACTTAGTGAGGCCCTCTGCAACTTAGTGAGACCCTGTTTCAAAATAAAGAATAAAAAATAGGGCTGGGGGTGTAGCTTGGAGGTAGAATGCCCCTGGGTTCAATCCCCCCTACCGCAAAAACAAACAAAAAAAAAAGCCACCTGCTCAGAGACCTTTCCTTCCTCCCTTCCCCCTTCCCCATCCTTTCCCACTCCATAGCTTTTCATAGCACTTACCATCGCTTGACCTCATACCGTACATCTGTTTGTTACTAGAATGTAATGTGCATTTGTCTTCTCATTGCTGGTCCCCGGGTCTCTAACAGAGGGCAGGTGCTCCGTCAACACATGTGCAGTGCAAGGACGGATGGATGGACGGTGGAGTTCAGGGGCAGCTGATGTTGCACATCTGTGCCAGGCTCTGGGCTGGGTGCTGAACGAGATACCCACTGAGCTCTCGCCTGAGGAGAGAGAGAGACTCCGAGTAAGAAATCAGGAGACAGGTAGAGTGGGGTGGTGTCTGGGAATGGCTTGGAGGAGAAAGTGGTCTGGCCGGTTGGGAACTTCCTAAAGAAGGGGGCATAAACCGGGTGTGATGGCGCACGCCTGTAATCCCAGTACTTGGGAGGCTGAGACAGGGACAGCCTCAGCAATTTAGGAAGATCCTTAGTAACTTAGCGAGACACTGTTTCAAAAAGGGCTGGGAATTTCGGGCATGGTGGCTTCCTAAAGAAGGGGGGGCATAAACTGGGTGCGATGGTGCATGCTTATAATCCCGGTACTTGGGAGGCTGAGACAGGAGGATTGCAAGTTCAAGACCAGCCTCGGTAACTTAGTAAGACTCTCAGCAACCTAGCGAGTCAGTTTCAAAACAAAAAATAAGAAGGGCTGGGTGTTAGCTCAGAGGTAGAATGCCTCTGGGTTGAATCCCCAGTACCCCCCAAAAAAGAGGGGCTGGGGTTTGCAGCTGGAAAGTAGAATGCCTCTGGGTTCAATTCCCAGTACAAAAGGAGGGGGGCACATGGCCTGACAGGTGAAGAGGAACCGGGCAGGACTGAGGGCTGGTGGATGGCGAGCTCTAGGGGCTGAGGACGGGCCTGGTGGACAGGGCTTAGAGGTCTAAAGATCGGGAGGGTGGAGAGAAGGGCGGGGGTTTAGGCTGACAGTGTAGGCAGAGGCCCTGGGGAGGGAGGCGCAGGGCTTGTGTGGGATGGATTGAGGAAGGTCCTAGGTGCTGCCTGGGGAGGCATGAGGAGGGGAAGCGGAGTTGGAACCTCAGCTCTCCTCCAACCATGGGATCCTGGATGCCTCTCTTTCCTTTCTGGGACTCAGTTTCCCCAGAGGAGCTCTGGATGCTTTTAGCAGCCCTGTCAGTGGACTCTTGATCATGTCTTTTCTGCTGCACCATCCTGCCTCACCAACATGGTTGAGACTCATGTTTGGAGAAACTGAGGGTCGAGGGGAATCTGCCAGGAAGAGTGTGGGGAGCAGGGGGAACAGAGGGTGCAAAGCATGGCTCCTTCTCCCAGGCTGTGTTCTCCCATCTCTCCCTCGGTGAGCAGGGGCAGGGAGGCAGTGATGTGGGTGGTCTGGCTGGCCCCAGCCGGGCCTAGGCCAGGGGCATGCGCAGCTCGGCCCTGGAGGGGCCACCCAGCTTTGGCCTCATGCTCTGTTGAGCACCAGGGCCCGACACAGCCCTTCCCCAATGCCGGAGAAGCCGAGGATCAGAGCAGAGAGGTGACCCTGCCACTTCGCTGATAAAGACTCCAACCCAAACCGGGCGTGGTGGCACACACTTGTAATCCCAGTACTTGGAAGGCTGAGACTGGAGGATCACAGGTTTGAGGACAGCCTCAGCAATTTAGTGAGGTTCTCATCAACCTAGTGAGACCCTGTTTCAAAATAAAAATAAAATAGGCTGCGGTGTAGCTTGGAGGTAGAATACCCCTGGGTTCAATCCCCAGTGCCACACACACACACAAAAAGACTGGAACCCAGACCTGTCTGGCCCCAAGCCCCGCTGCCCTTTGGGTGGGCTGGGAGAGCCGGGCGTAGTGGTGCATGCTTGTAATCCCAGTACTTGGGAGGCTGAGACCCTTGGAGGATCCGGGTTCGCAGCCAGCCTCAGCTACTTAGTGAGGCCCTCCATAACTTAGTGAGACCCTGTTTCAAAATAAAGAATAAAAAATAGGGTTGGGGGTGTAGCCTGGAGGTAGAATGCCCCTGGGTTCAATCCCCAGTACCGCAAAAAAAAAAAAAAAAAAAAAAGTCTGGGGGTATAGCTCAGAGATAGAATGCCCCTGGGTTCAATCCACATTAAAAATAAAATAAAGTGCAGTGTCCATGGCATTGGGAGGCACTCATAGGAGCCCGCAGCTGGGGTCCCCCTGGGCTGGCTCCAGAAGGTTCTGCGTAAATGAGCCAGTTGGGGGTTCCCGGGCCCTGGGTTACCTCCTGGTGAACTCCGCTCCGCTCAGGATGGGGAGGGCTCTAAAGTGGCCAAGGGATCAAGGCGGCCACGGGCTAGGTTGGACTCGCTTGGGGCCTAGGAAGACTAAGCCCGGGCCCTGGGGAGGTTTGTTCGTTCATTCATTCATTCATTCATTCGTTCATTCATTCACACACTCCCTCACTTGTTCATTGTGCACACGTTTATTTTTTATCTTATTTTATTTTGTGGCACTGGGGATTGAGCCCTGGGGCATTCTACCTCCGAGCTACAGCCCTATTTTATTTTTATTTTGAAACAGGGTCTCCCTTAGGCTGATGAGAGTCTCACTACTTGCTGAGGCTGTCCTCAAACCTGCGATCCTCCTGTCTTAGTCTCTCAAGTACTAGGATTACAGGTGTGCACCACCAAGCCTGGCGTTTACGCGTTTATGGAGCGCCTCATCTGCGTCCTGAAGGCCCCGTGCTCAGTGCTGGAGACAGGACAAGAGACACACACCACCTCTATCCTCATGGGGATTACACTCCAAGGGAGACAGACAAAAAAAAAAAAAAAAGTAACAAGGAAGTAACATATATTGTGGTCCGGAGCTGTAAGTGCCAAGGAGAGAAACCAGACAGGGAAGGGGAGCCAGGGAGAATGTTTTGTTTTGTTGTTCAATTATAAATAGGTGGCCGAGGAAGGTCTAGTTGAGACGGTGCCATCTGAGCAGACATGGGAAGGAGGTGTGTCAGATGGCTCTCCAGGGAAAGAGCATTCCAGGCAGAGAATAAGCCCTGGGCCTGGCACAGCCTAGGAGGCCCGTGTGGCTGGAGGGGAGGGGAGGGAGGGAGCGAGGTGGCAGCAGATGAGCTCCAAGAGGAAATGGGGGCCAGATGGTGAGGCCTCCTAGACGCACCATCTAACAGGATCCCTCTGGCTGCCGAGCTGGAGGAGGCCGGGGGAGGGGAAGGGCAGACCAGGGAGAGGCGCTGTTGAGATAATCTACCAGGATTTGCTGATGGATTGGATGTGCAAGATAGAGCAGGGGTGTCCAGGAGGCTCCGGAGAGTTCTGGTCAATTTGCTGGGAAGGCTGCTGGGCCCAGAGGCTCAGCTGTTCCCTGAGCGAAGCTGGAGACTTAGGATGGCTGGAATGAGGACCAGCAGGGATAGGAGCTCGCTGTGTCTCTCAAAGTCAGATACCCATGGCTAAGAGGGGGCTCCAACTTAGCAGCCCCTGGGTCCTCAACAGCTGGGAATGTCTGCACCCAGGAGCTCCTGAGGCTCCAGGAATCCCACCTTGGCCCCAGGAAGGACCCTCCTGTCTGTGCTCTGGGTGGGGGACTGGGCTTGGATGAACCCTCTCCACTTGTCCCTCCTACCTATCCATCCACCCACATGTCTGCCCACCCTCTTCCCATTCTCCCTCTCTCCATCCTCCCAGCCATCCGCTGGGTGCTACACCTTAGCACCTGACTACCTGAGTGCTGTCCCAGGTCTTGGGGTTCATCCACAAACTCCATAGACCAGGTGCCTGCTTTCTGGTACTCGATACCCATGTGTCTGGCCCGAAGCTACTTCTCCATAGGGCAGAATATGGGCTTTGGTACTAGGGATTGAACCCAGGGCATTCTGCCTTCAAGCTATACCCCCAGCCCTTTTTATTTTGAAACAGATTCTCACTAAGCTGCCAAGGGTATCTCTAAGTTGCTGAGGCTGGCCTGAACCTGTGATCCTCCTATCTCAGCCTCCCAAATCCTGGGGTTACAGGCGTGTATCACCGCACCTGGCACAAAGGATATTCGTGTGTGTGTGTGTGTGTGTGTGTGTGTGTGTGTGTGAGATTAGGGAGTGGACCCAGGGGCGTCTACCTCCAAGCTATACCCTCTCCCTTTTTATTTTTTATTTTGCAGCTGGGTCTGGCTAAGTTGCCAAGGGTGTCACTAAGCTTCTGAGGCTGGTCTTAAACCTGCGATCCTCCTGTCTCAGCCTCCCAAGTCCTGGGATCACAGGTGTGCACCACCGTGCCCGGTGCAATGGATACTCTTAATTCTTTTCTAATTTAAGGTTATGCGACAAGTTTGTGACTACATGTGATTTGATGGCTAAGCATTTCTAAGTCGTTTAAATAATATCACTATCAAAAAAACTCTTGGTCCGGTCATGCCTCCTGGGTTGGGTTCCAGAAAAGACTCCCATGCTGCTGAGGCCCCGGGAGGGAGGAGAGTTGGAGGGGGCAGCCTTTACACCCAGGCAGAGAAGGAAAAAGGGCATCGAGGTGGGGAGCGCAGCATGGAGCCAGAGTGTGTGCAGTGAGATGGTGTGGCGGATGGGGGCAGGCTGCCGGAGGACCACAGGAGACATTGAAGGTCTGTGAGCTGGAGAGTGCCCGGCATGGGTGGTACCATGGAGGATAAATGAGAAAGGACAAGCTGTTTGAGGTGGGAAGGCCGGTGAGACGCTGGCTTTGGCCAGGTGCGGGGTGAGACCTGACCTCAAGGGATGGGGCGTGGAGGGGGAGGGGAATGAGAAGTGTCACGGGCCGGTGGATGCGCCTGAGGTTAGTGGGGTCATGCTGCCTGCTTGGGTGCCATAGTCAGCCACCTCAGGTGACCTCCCAGATGTGCTCCTTCTACAGTGCTCCCTGCCTCAGGAAATGTCCCCATTCCCACCTGGCGTCATCCTGGGCTCCTTCTCCCCTACATTGGTACCATCCTCAAGAAACTTTGATTTTTGCTCCCAAATCCCTCCCCCCTGTGCCCCTCCCTCGACCTGTGCAGCCTCTGCCCGAGGCTGGTCCTTGCCTCCTGCTGGCAGGGGGTCCTTCCGGTGCCTGAGTCCCACACACCCTCCTCCTCCTCTTGGTTTCCTGGTTTGGGGGTTGCAGGTATGCACCCCCTCCCTCTGCAGCGCCGCTCAGCCTCCTTCTAAACTTCTTGTCCTTGCTCTGCACACTTGGCCCCCTGGTTTGCTGTGTCCTGGCTCTGTGCTGTGTGAGGCAGAAAGAGAGCCAGCCACAGGGCGCGGGGTCAGGCAAGGCCCCTCTGATGACCCAGGAGCGGAGATCCAGATGATGAGCAGGATGGAGGAAAGGAAGACTGGACTAAGCAAAGGGCCCGAGGCGGTGCCTTCTAGTATCAAGACACGCACTGCCTGGTACCCACCACTGAGTCCCACTGTCCTGGGATGGTGTCTTGTGCAGGGTGGGGGCTGAGCCTGGGCCAGCGGCAGGGTCAGTTCCTGCGGGTCCACGGAGTAGATTGAAGTGTAGGGACTCTATTTTTTAAAAACAGCTTTATTGAAATATAATTCTAGCGGGGCGTGATGGCTCACACTTGTAATCCCAGTACTTGGGAGGCTGAGACCAGAGGATTGTAGGTTCGCGGCCTGCCTCAGCTAAGTAAGGCCTTCTGCAGCTTAGCGAGACCCTGTTTCAAAACAAAGAATGAAAAATAGGGCTGGGGGTGTAGCTTGGAGGTACAATGCCCCTGGGTTCAATCCCTAGTACTGCAAAAAAAAAAAAAAAAAGAAAGAAATATAATTCTGGTATAAAATTCACCTTTTTTGGGAGTACTGGGGATGAACCTGAGGGGGTTCTACCCCCAGCCCTTTTTACTTTTTCTTTTGAAATAGGATCTCACTAAGTTGCTGAGGGCCTTGCTAAGTTGCTGAGGCTGGCCGCCAACCTGTGATCCTCCTGTCTCGGCCTCCCAAGTACTGGAATTAGAGGTGTGCACCACCATACCCAGCAAAATTCACCCTTTTTAAGTATACAATTCAGTGGCTTTTAGTGTATTCGGAGCTGTGTGACCACTGCCTACTTCCAGAACATTTTAATCATGCCCCAAAGAAACCCCACACCTATTAGCAGTCACTCCCATTCCTTCTTCGCCCCGTTCCCTGGCCACCACTAATCTACTTTGTGTCTCTATGGATTTGCCAATTTTGGACATTTCACGTAAATGGAATCAGACAATATGTGACCTTTTGTGTCTGCCTTCTTTCACTTAGCATAATGTTTTTAAGATTCATCCATGTAGTAGCATGAATCAGTACTTCATGCCTTTTCTTGGCTGACTAATAGTCCAATGAACGGATTTACTACCTTTCATTTACTCATTCATCTGTTAGTGATCATTTGGGTTGTTCCCACTTTTGGACTATCATGAATAATGCTGCTATAAGCACCCATGTCCAAGTCTTTGTGTAGAATGTCCTCTCTCTGGAGTATGCACACCTCAGACTGGAAGTGCTAGGCTCAGTTACATAGTAACTCACTTAACCTTTGATAAATAGATACACTGTTTTCTTCCACAGTGGCTGCAACATTTTACACTCCCAACAGCAATGCACAAATACTCCAGTTTCTCCACATCCTCATCGACACTTGTTGTTACAGTCTGTCTTTTTTATTATAACCATCCAAGGGGTGTAAAATGGTATTTCCTTGTTTTTTTTTTTTTTTTTTTGCAGTATTGGGGATTGAACCCAGGTGCATTCTACCTCTGAGCTACACCCCCAGCCCTAATTTTTATTCTTTATTTTGAAACAGGGTCTCACTAAATTGTGGAGGGCCTCACAGATAGCTGAGGCTAGCCACTAAACTGTGATCCTCCTGTCTCAGCCTCCCAAGTACTGGGATTACAAGAGTATGCCACCACACCCAGTTTCCTTGTAGTTTTGACTAACGCATCTTTCCAGGTATTTATCAGCCATTTGTATATCTTATATGGAGAAATATCTATTTAAATCTTCTGCCTTAGCTGGACGTGGTGGCACAGGACTGTAATCCCAGTTCTTGGGAGGCTGAGACAGGAGGATCTCAGGTTCAAGACCAGCCTCGGCTATTTGGCGAGACCCTCAGCAATTTAGTGAAACCCTGTTTCAAAATAAAAAATAAAATACGGCTGGGGATGTAGCTCAGAGATAGACTGCCTCTGGTTTCAATCCCCAGTAGAAAAAAAAAATTAAAAAAAAAATAAAAAAGGGCTGGGAGTATAGCTCAGAGGTAGAATGTCCCTGGGTTCAATCTCCAGTACCAAAAAAATAAATCCTTTGCCCCCCTTTTTTTTCTTTGTGGTACTGGGAATTGAACCCAGGGGCATTCTACTTTTGAGCTATACCCTCAGTCCTTTTATTTATTTATCTGATTTTTTGTTTTGAAACAGGGTCTCACTACATTGCTGAGAGTCTAAGTTGCTGCGGCTGGCCTCAAACCTGTGACCTTCCTGTCTTAGCCTCAAACCAGTGCTGAGATTACAGATGCGCATCATCATGCCTGGCTCCTTCGTGCTTTTAAAATCTGGTTATTTGTCCTTTTACTGTTCAGGTGTAGGAATTTGGTGTGTTTCTAGACACAAGTTCCTTATCAGGGAAAAGGAGCCAGGCGAGGGGCTACCTGGGCTCTGTACCCCCAGCCCCAGGGACTGTGACTCAGAGGTCTTACCTGGGGGTGGACATCTGCCCCACCAGTCCCCACCTCCAGCTCGCTCACTCCTTCTGCCTCCCTGGGCTTCAGACCCCACAGGGCCAGCACGCCACAGGCCTACAATGCCACCAGCCTCCGCAGGCCCCATGAAGGCCGTGGCAGGAAAACTGTAGCTCCTTTGAGAGGCGGCCACAGAGAAGCCGCCACCTGCTCCACGCCTGCCATGACGCGACCACAGCCGCCCCTGGGATAGACCAGCTGCCTCTGCAGCCCAGAGGTCAAGCCCAAGGCCCCGCGGCAGGCGGCAGGAGGCAGGAGGAGAGGCCCTGGCCTCGCTGCGGGAGGGAGGCCAGCCAGGGCGGCCGCAGCCCCTTGGGCCAGGCCCTCCCTCTCCCTGCTTATTTAAACTTTCCTGAACTTTCCAGTTTGTAAGTTGAGCTCCTGTAACTTGGAGAACCAAGGGAAATGTAAAAAACAAACCCCAACCACAGCCGCTGGCTGATTCAAACGCTGGGGGGTTCTCCATGGCTGCCCAGGGCCGGCAGCTGGGCCGGAAACACAGAAGTGGCGCTTGCCAGGTCTGTCATGGAGGGTCTCACCTCTTCTTACAATGCTCAGGGCTGGGGTGTCCCCCTTGACGTCACTGCCTGTGACCGCTGTCCACTAACGGGCACCCCTTCTGTGTGTAGGGGTCTCTGGGCCACTTCACAGGCAGCGAGACACAGTCCCTGACCTTGGGTACGAGGCACAGAGTGGGAAAGGGACTTACCAACTCAAGGAGAGGGGACCCAGACGCAGCTGGGGCCCAAGCAAGGAGCTTGACTGGTCGGGAATTCCGAACTGTCTTTCGAGGAGGGCTAGAATTTCTTTTTTCTTTTCCCTTTTTCTTTTTTTGGTACTGGGGATTGAACTTAGAGGCATTCTACTTCCGAGCCACACCCCTAGACCCTTTTCTCACTAAGTTGCTGAGGGTCTCGCTAAGTTGCTGAGGCTGGCCTTGAACCTGCGATCCTCATCTCTGCCTCCCAAGTACTGGGATTACAGGTGTGTGCCACCATGCCCTGCAAGGGCTTGGATTTATTTATTTTAGCGGTACTGGGGATGGAACCCAGGGGCATTCTACCTCGGAGCTACACCCCCAGCCCTATTTTTTATTCTTTATTTTGAAACAGGGTCTCACTAAGTTGCGGAGGACCTCACTAAGTAGCTGAGGCTGGCCGCGAACCGGGATCCTCCTGTCTCAGCCTCCCAAGTACTAGGATTACAAGCGTGCACTACCACACCCAGCCAAGGGCTTGGATTTCAAAAAGGCAGTGAGGACATTCCAGACAAGAGAGCGGCATACGCAAAGGCTCATCGAGAGGCCTGTGGAGGGAGCCCACAGCGGCCAGGGCTGCTCTCTGGGAAGCCGACAGAAGCAGAAGCAGACAGGAGCCAGCTGGGACTGACTGCCCCAGGCCCCAAGTGGACCTTTTTGTGTGAGTGTAATACTGGGGGTTAAAGCTCTGAGCTACACCCCCAGCCCTTATTATTTTTTATTGTGAAACAGGCTCTTGCTGAGGTGCTGAGGCTAGCCTTAAACCTGCGATCCTCCTGTCTCAGCCTCTCAGGGATTACACGCGTGCGCCAGCATGCCTGGCTAAATGGACTTTTTTTTTTCTGTACTGGGAATTGAACCCAGGGGCATTCTACCTTTGAGTTCCACCCCAGCCCTATTTTTATTCTTTATTTTGAAACAAGGTCTCACTATGTTGTGGAGGGCCTCACTAAGTAGCTGAGACTGGCCGCGAACCTGTGATCCTCCTGTCTCAGCTTCCCAAGTACTGGGATTACAAGCATGCACCAGCACGCCCGGCAAAGTAGACCATTTTTTATGGTCTCCCTATGCTTCCTTGATGATGCTCCTAAGTGCTAATGAGACCGCTACCTCCCTCCCTAGCCCTGCCCCGCCCCTTGGTCCATGTTCCCCAGTCTGTCCCCTGAGACCCTCTGGCCGCTGGCCCCTCTCCCAGGAACCCTTCTGTGTTGAAGCAGTGCTTTTTGCCTTTGCAGGATCGGGCCTCGGGCTTATTCCTCGCTCCTGCAGCGCCCCAGCTGGGCCTGCCACCCGCCACCTGCCACCCGCCCACGTGGAACCCCTCTGCCCCTGCTGGCGCCGCGGCGGCTTTGGCAGGCTCTGGACCCTGAGGCCTCCCTGCTCACTGATTACGCAGCAGCCGGTGGGCTCGGGAGCCAGCGCGAGAGATTTATTGTGGTTTTTAGGGGGCGTTTAGGAGCCGACGTGATAATGTCTGTGAACGCACTTTGTAAACTGTAACGGGGGAGTGTTGTGTGCACGTGAGGGGTGGGAGCCCAGCCCCCAGATGACATCCTGGCACAGCCCTGAAGCCCCTCCAGCCCTGGGAGTGGGTGGGCTGGAGAGGCCCTGCTGGGCTCTTGGTAGGCGGGAGTCCTGGGCTGCTGCTACTGGAACCGGCTTCCCTGGGCCTGTGGGGGCTGTCTCTGTCACCAGGCAGCCCTGGGATGAGCCATGAGCCAGAAAATTGCCCAGGTCCCTCCCTTGCTCAGGAAGCCTCCTTGCTCAGTGAGAGGGCGACACGCTTCCTGGCTGCAGAGTGGGAGTCACCCCTTCTGACCCCAGCTGTGGGGGGACGGATCAGGAGGGGACAGCTGCTAGACTGGGCTGTCTCCCAGGGAGGGGAGCTGCTGTCACTGCCTGGGAATTCTTATTCAGTGGCAAATATTTGTTGAGCACCTCCTCTGTGCTAGATGCTTGGGGTACAGTACAGTAGGGATTTCAACAGACCCAAGCAGGGGTGCACACCTGTAATCCCAGTACTTGGGAGGCTGAGACAGGAGGATTGCAGGTTCGAAGCCAGACTCAGCAGTGTAGTGAGACTCTCAGCAACCTAGCAAGACCCTGTTTCAAGACATAAAATAAAAAGGGCTAGGGGTAGAGCTTGGAGGCAGAATGCCCCTGGGTTTAATCCCTAGACCACAAAAAAGAAAAGAAAACAAAGACCCAAATCCCTGTACTCCTGGGCCTTGGAGGACAGAGGGCAAAGACACAATCCACAGGTGAATAAAGATGACTCTAAGTAATGACTGTTAATATAGATACAGTAAGCCAGGGGAACTGAAGGTAGGGGATCAGGTGAGGCCTCTTTGAGGGTCCTTTTCTCCTCTCTCCAGGTAGGATGCCCTCATGGCCTCTAGAGTGATCCTGGGCTCTGGGGGCTCAGCTGGTCTCCCAGCCACCTGCCAATCCCTCCCACAAAGGTCTGTAGCCTGGGCCTCCTTGGAGCTCCCAGGGCTGCAGACAAGGGGCTGCCCAGGTTCTGCAAGGCTCCAAGAGGGAGACCTGTCCACAGCCAGCCCTGGGATGCAGGTGCCGCCTCTCCTCCATTGCAGACCAGCCCCACCTCCTGGACTTAGCTCTGGCTCTAGCCCTGATCCAAGGCAAGGGGCTTCCCCATCTGGCCACCGTTGGATTTGTGGCCAGGGTCCCCCCAAACTGAGCTGTCTGCATTTCATCCTGGAAGAATTGGGAGGGTGAGACCTGGGTGCAGGGCCAAGGAACAGCTGCTGCAGGTGCTGTTGTGCCCCGTTTTATAGCTGAGGAAACTGGGGCTGTCCAGAGGGCCCCAGCTGGCAGAGGCATTGCTGCCAGAGGTAGAATTCAAACATAAGCCCTAAGCCGGGTGCGGTGGCATACACCTGTAAGCCCAGTACTTGGAAGGCTGAGACAGGAGGATCTCAGGTTCAGGGCCAGTGTGTGGTAACTTAGCGAGACCCTGTTTCAAAGTGAAAAAATAAAGAGGACTGAGGTTGTAGCTCAGAGGTGGAGCACCCCTGGGTTCAATCCCCAGTACCCCGCCCCTCCACACACAATCAGACCCCCATGGTCTCCCGTGGATAGCAGGAGAGTCTCCTCCAACTTGAGACTGAGTAATGAGAAGCAAACTAATGTAGCGTGGGTATTACTGGTGCCAAGCGCTGATCTAAGTACAGCTCCTGAGCTCCTAGCTTAATCTCTGGCCTGGTAAGGTGGGAAGTGTCATTAATGTTCCCACTTTACATACAGGGTCACTGAGGCTCAGTGAGGTTAAGTAACTCATCCAAGGCTGCACAGGCTTATGCAGTAGAGCTGGGCTAGGACCCTCCAAGGCCCATGCTTTTTTTGTTATTGTTATTGTTGCAGGGCTGGGGATTAAGTCCAGGGCCTTGCACATGCTAGGCAAGTGCTCTATCATTAAGCTACATCTCCATCCCTTTTTATTTTATTTTTGAAACAGGGCCTTACTAGATTGCCCAGGCTGGCCTTGGACTTGAGATCATTCTGCTTCAGCCTCCCAAACAGCAGGATCACAGGTGTGTACCACCGCGCCCGGCTGGGCCCATGCTCTTAACTGCTCCCTTTCCTGTCTCCCTTGACAGGGTCACAAGTCTTGAGCCTTATAATTGCCTGGTTGTGGTGAGGGTTCTACACGCATCGTCCCATGTCAGCCTCACTACTGTCTCTTAAGTCAGTTGGTCTTATGATCAGTTCCTGCACGTTTTAAAGAGGGCAACTGAGGCCCTAACAGATGGGAGGTTGGGAAATCAGTATTTGAATCCAGGCTGGCTCACCCCAGAGCCTGAGCATTTAACTTCCTGGTTCTCCCTCCTGGCCAGTTTACTGGCTTGTTTGTGCCCCCCAAAGCCCACCCAGGCTCATCCCCCTTTACAGGCTGTTCCCCCACAATACTGATGAGCACACTGAGGCCCAAGCACATGTTGGGTGACTTGTGCGTAGTCACCGGCTCTTGAGACAGGCCTGCTTCCTGGCCACTTCACCGAGGAGGGCCCCTGGCAGTGCCACTGTGGTGAGGGGGTGGGTGAAGGGGTGGGGACAGGATCCTGGCACTTGCCCAGGCGGTACAAGGCTCCAGGAGGGAGACCTGTCCAGCTCTGGGATTCAGGTGCCCACCTCTCCTCCATGACAGGCCAGTCCCACCCCTTGGACTTAGCTCTGGATCCAGCCGAGGGGATCTCACTCACTCCCCTTCTGGACAAGGACAGTGGAAGGGGGCACCCAGGCTTCTGGCTTAGTGCCCTACCAGCTTTGTGACCTTGAGATCACTCTCTCTGACCCTGATTCTTCTCTGTAAAGAGGGATCCTGCTGTCGGCTGGGGTCATGACAGATGTTTAGTAAAGCCTGCAATGTTTGTGTTGGCTGGAAAGGGTTAGCTCTTGCCTGGCTCCCCTCCACGTGCACCTCCCCCCTTATCCGCTTCTCAGAAAGCAGCAGGATGTAGGGGTACCTGAGACACCTGCCTAGGGGACTGATCGGAGCTGTGCTGGCCTGGGGGCTGGCTGGGCTTCTGTCTGCCGTGCTGGGGCCTTCAGCCAGCACTAACCTCTGTCCCCGTGGCCCTGAGGCCTGGAAATGGATCCACAAGGACCTGGGAAGCACAGCCGGGCCTTCCTGGCCCTCCAGGATGCTCCCCAGGTGGGCTGCACCTTCTGGAAGGGATCTGATGCCAGTCTGAGGGCAGCAGCAACAGAGGCCCAGACGCCTTGGCAGTGGGATTAAGGTGGAGAAAAACGAAGCGTGGAAATCATTAGCTTTCTTGCTTGGCGAGAGCCGCCCCAAACGAACATTTGGGGCTTTTAAAACGAACATCAGCTGCAGGGACCGGTGCCTTGTGCCCGCCGCGGCCCAGGCCGCCTGGTGGAATCCCAGTCCCGGCCGTTCTTCTTCGGTTGCGGCTCAGCCAACACTTACTGAGCGCCTACTGTGGGCCAGGCCCGGAGCCAGGATGGAGAATCCAGCCAGAGAGCAGCGGCCCTGTGGTGGCAGCGCAGCCGCAGAGGCCGCCGCGGTGCCAGCCAGCAAGCAGGCAGGCCGGGCAGGCGCCACCGCCTCCTGGGGGGCTGTGGGCGCAGGGAGGGGCCGGGGCAGCGCCCGGAGGCTTCCCCAAGAGGGCCTTAAGCGGGTGGGAGGTGGGCATCCCTCAGAGGGGCCTGCGAAGGCGCTGGGGCTTGACCGGCTGGCGCTGGCGCAAGAACACGCGTGCCTCAGGGGCCCGGGCAGGTGGGCCTGGTGGGGACTGAGGCCAGCTGCAGGCCAGCGTTCTGTCAAGACCGCTGCCAAGCGGCACTGCGGGAGGGGGAGGCTTCTGCCCGAGTCTCCTCTTTTCCAAACTGAGCCGATCTGTGGATTTTTATGTGAAAATTCCTGATTTTGAAATGAAGGGAATTAATTCTAATTAAAAACAAAAAATACTATGGTGTCAAACCAAGCATGGCTGCAGGCCGGATTGAGCGCGCGGGCCAAGAGTTGCTGATCTCCGGTGGCGGTGGTGATGGGGGGCACGGGGTGGAGCGGGCCGGTTACAGGGAGGTCTGCACAGGGGGAGCCGGGCAGGGGAGGGCCGCCGGGGCTCCCCGAGGCGCGGGGCGGGGTGCGCCGCCGGAGGGGGGGCGGCCCGAGCCCCCGGCGGCGCCGGCGCGTGGGGTGGGGGCTGGGCGCGGGTGGGCGGGGGCTGCAGGCAGGGCCCCCCCACCCCAGCCCGGCGCGCCGCGGCCGCCCGCCGCCTCCATCCGGGCCTCTCCCCACCTCCCGCCCGCCCGCCCCCGCCCGCGCCCCTCCCCCGCCGGCGCGCACGGCTCCCGCCGCCCCTCCTCCGCCCGCCCGCCCTCCGCCCGCTCTCCCCGGCTCCCTCCCGGTCTCTCTTAAGTGCCATCGAGGGGCGCCGGGAATTGCAGCCAGTAAATCGCGTCCCACCACTCAGCAGCGGGGCCACCGCAGCGGCGCCGCCCGCGCCCGCCGGGAGCCCGCGCCGCCCGGGCGCCTCTCCAGGGCCCGCGAGGCCCGCCCCCCACCCGGCGCGGCGCTGCGCAGGGCCTGCCCCCGGGCCGGCCGGGGCGCGCGGGGCCCGCGCTGGAGGCGAGGACGCGGCGGCCGCGGGGCGCACGGCCCGGAGCGCGCGGCCCGCGCCCCCGCGCGCCCTGCCCGCGCCCGCGCCCCGCACTCCGGAGCCCGGCCCCGCTGCCCGGGCTCTCCTGCGGGACCGATGCCGGCCCTCCGGCCGCCAGGGTAAGGGGACCGCGCGGGCGCGGCGGGGGACGGGGAGGGGGGCGTCCGTCCCGGGGGCCCGGTGCCCGCCCAGCGCCCGCGTCTGGCACGTGGGGGCGTCTCGAGTTCCCTCCGGAGGCAGGCCGGACAGGTGGTGAGGACGCGGGGGTGTGATGCTCAAAGGCTGGCACTCACTGCGTGCCTACTGTGCGCCAGCCGTGACCCGCTCGTCTGGAGTGGGGGGGTGTTTGTCCCCATTGTACAGATGAGAAAACGGAGGCGAAGAGGGCAAATAGCTGGCTCCTGGCCCCCCGGTTAAAAAGTGGCCGAGCTAGGATTTGACCCCGGGACTGCTTGATGCTAAAGCTGGAGCCCCCCCCCCTCCAGCACACACTGCAACTGAGTGAGCGGATGAATATTTCATTGTAGAAAAGAAAAAAAAAACCCATCTATTGTCCCAACACCATAATGCAGCCACTGTAAGCGTTTGGGTGCTTTATTTAGGCCTTGTTCTTTCTCCTCTTTTCCATAATAGTGTGTTTTGGGGTCAGTCAAACCCTGGTTTCTTCCTATGACGCGTAAGCCCAGAGGCTTTAGGCAAGTCCCCTAGCCCTCTTGGGCCTGGGTCTCCAGCCAGGGAAAGAGGACACTCCCAGAGTAACCCAGGGATTGACTGGGACCTAGTGGCCCCCGTCCCCTGGGAGGAGGTGGGGAGGGTCCAGGGCCTCAGGGAAGGGCCATCCACCCAGTAGATTCATGGAGTGCCCTGTCAGTGCAGGACCAGTGCTCGCTCTGGGACTGGGAGGTAGGGGCAGCTCTGGTCATGTGCTTCCTGTAGGAGTGCTCTGTCCAGCACTGGGGGACACCTGGGCCTGTGCTCTGCCTTTGCCAGGCCCCTGCTTGGTCCCTGAGGACTCCTCCCCTCCAGCCTCACCCCCGCTGGAGAAAATGAGCTGCACTAGGAGCAGAGTCCAGTTGGTGCTCAGAATTTCCAGCCTGGGGCCAGCATTTGGGTCCTGGCCTCTCCCAAGCCCAGGCCTGGCTTTTGGGGCATGTTTCCCAGGCCTGATTTCTTATCCACCCCAGGCCCATGACTTCAGTCCCACCCAGTACCCAAACTGGAGACCCCTGGCTAGTGGTCTCCCAGACACCAGGTACCTGCCTGTCTGTCTAGTCCATACCCGGTTCTCCCTGTCTGTCCCAGAGACCTCTCCCCGCTGGCCTGGACATACCTGCCGCTCCTCCCCCGCCATGACCATCGGTCTGGGACACCATTGCTGAAGCTGTCTTTCTAAATGTGGCTCTGAGCTGGTGAACTCAGCCGTCCACAAACTAGGCCAAACTCCCGAGCCGTCCCCTGAGGCCAGGCTTCTCCTCAGCCTCCCCTGGCCACCCCCAGACTCATGCCCTGTGATCCAGATGTCCCCAGGCCATAGAGCCCCGGAGCAGTGGGTCTCCCCTGCCTCCCCCCACCTGCGCATCCTCAGGGCCCAGCTGTGTGCCCTCCTCCCTCTCAGGCGGGTGGAGTGAGTGCTCCTTCCCAGGGGCCCCCAGCTCTTGGCAACTCCTTCCATTAGGGCTCTCAGCATGGTGGGATGCTTCCAGGTCCACCTCCCCCACCAGACTGGGAGCTCCAGGAGAGTTGGGGACCCAGTTGACATGTCCCCAGGGTCTAGCACAGGGTGGCCAGCACTGCGCTCTTTGAGGAATGAACACAGGGGAGTCTGGCTCAAGCAGACGGACCTATGCTCCTTAATGGGGCGCTCAAAATCTCCTTGGGTTCCGGTGAGGAGCCTCCTGCCCCTTTGGGGTGAGCAGGTGCCCTGGATGAGGAGCCAGGGACCGACTGGTCCGACTTCTGGGTACCTGCAGGCCTTGACCCTTGGCCTTCCAGTTTGGGGACCCGGTCCCCTTCCCACCTGAGGCAGTAATGGTGGGTGCTCATGTGGAAGACCTGTCCCCAGGGGCCCCGAGCCCCCTCTGCCCATCAAGCCCACCCCTGATGTCCTCCCAGGGAACAGGGAGAGTTATGTCAGGCCCTCTGGCCGAGTGCCAGGGCTCCCCATGGAACTATAAATTGACCTGTCGGGAGAGGGAAGAGATTAATGTCGGCCATCTTCATTAGTGCGTCCCCCGGGGTGACGGCGTCTGCCCAGAGCTGGCTGATTGGAGAGGGTGTGAGTGAGTGGGGGGAGATGGGGGTCTGCACCCCCCCCCCAAAGGCAAGGGGCAGAGGCCAGGGCCTGCTGGAGAGCCGTGGCCTCCTCCTGCTGCTGGAAGGGCCGTCCCTGTGGCCTCTGCTCCTGGCAGCAGGCGCGCGCTTTGATGGAGGACCTGTGTGCTAATTGGGGGCAGAGATGCGCGGCCCGCAGCTCCGCAGGGCTCCCGGGCTGACACCGCAGCTCAGCGGCATCGTGGGGCCTTCATTAGAGACTTTCCCCCTGACCAGAAAGGAGCCCGCTGCGGGCTGTGGGGGGCTCCCCTCCTCCCCTCTCCCCTTCACGCTTCTCTCCCCTCCCCCTTCCCTTCTTTATCACGTTGATGATGGGGAAGGAGGCGGCTTTGGCGTGTGGAAGAGATGATGAGGGATTGGAGGCAGCCATCTGATTGAGACCTTGTGTGAAAGGATGACTGTGACCTTGGGCTGGGCCTTCGACTGCTCTGCACCCAAAGGTGCTGGTCCCAGGCCCAGGCCTGGCTGTACCCCCCCCCCAGTGGGGTGGGGACAGGGTGGAGAGGGGAGGAGATCCCAAGAGCGAGCGCTTGTGGACTTGTCTTTGGAAATGAGGACAGAGCAGAGCCTGCTGCTGAGACCCAGGCTGCCGGGGTTTGAATCCGGGTACTGCCACCTCCCATGAGGCCCCGGGCCCTCCAAGACTCGGTTTCCTCATCTGGCAGTAGCTAAGGGCCAGGGTGGGTCTGATGTGGTCCGAGACCCTTTCAGGGGACAGGGAACCTCTGCCGTGTACGGCTGTAGCCACAGGCGGGTGGCATGGTTTCTTCCATCATTTATTCACTCATTCATTCAGACCAGAATGACCTCCTGCGCTGGGGTCTGTGCCCACAGAGGTGGCTCAGAGGTGGCTTCACCCTCTGGCACCCCTCTGGAGAAGCAGACCCAGAACAGATGGGGACAGGCCTCGTGAGCCACTGGGACCCCTCAAAAGCAGCCTCCCCGGGCCTGGGGTGACCTGAAGCTCTAGGGGAGCAGCGCAGGAGAAACTGCAACTTTTCCTCAGGGACCTTGTTTACACCAGACCCTGACCAGGAGGGACCGGCTGGTGCTCCTGGCCCACTGGGTCCCCGGACCGGGCTGTTGATGTGGGGGAGCAGATGGGCTTGGGCAAGTGCAAAGAGACTGAGGACCGCAGCCCCCCCAGCTCTCGGGAGGGAGGGAGGGGACAGGTCCGGCTCAGTGCCTGGCATCAGGTGGGCTCCATGAGCGCTGGCTGGAGGTGCCTGCTCCGGGTCCTGTGCGGGTAGCGGCAGGACCACCCTGGGGGGGGTTGCGTTTCATCCAGGCTGTGCCACTCACCCACGAGGGTCGCTGTCTGAGGCATGTGGCTTTGCTGCCCCAAGCCCCACCGTCCTCACTGTGTCCTCCCGTGGCAGGGGTCTCAGGGTGCTGAGTGCCCCGCGTGTACGAGTAAGCGCTGTTTTCGTGGTCATTTCTGGCCTCAGGCAGTTGCCCTAACTCCCGACCTGTCCCTCCTACAGTTTGCTGCTGGGGGGGGGGACACAGGCCACTGTACCCCCAAATCTCCATCAGCTAGCCATGGGTACTAAGTGGCCACTGTGCCCTGTGTAATGTTTGAACAGAAGTACATGTGTTGGGGACCTGAAATGCCAGCTCTGAGCCCTGCATCTGTCCAGCTGTGTGGCTTTGGGTATATCACTTAATCTCTCTATGCCTCTATTTTCTCACCTGGAGCTGCCAGGAGATGTTGTAAATTGAAAACCACAGTGCTGATCACCTTGACCAGTAAGTGCCCGCCTCGTGCGAGGGTGAGCACTGGACCAGGAGTCCGAGCCCTGAGCCCTCTCCCCCGCCTTGCTGTGTGACTTTGGTCCAGGATCTTTGGGGGCCTCTGTTAAGGGAGGCCGCGTCCCCTGCCTTCCTCACAGTGCTCTTCTGGGAGTGAAAATCCGTGGGGGTGGGGAGGAGAGGGGCTGCTCCTGGGAGGCTCAAAGCCTGGATGCATTCTGGAACACTCCTGGCCCCCTGTGTGCAGAGGACCTTTGGGGGCCCAGTTTCCTATCTGGAAAATGGGACCAGGCACCCTGCTCACCCTGGACCTTAGATCTCTATAGTGCTGAATTTAATCCAAATTTTAGCCATTCTGTGCATAATGCATCTGAATGGACTCCAGCCCGGTTTAATAGGAGATGTGTTGAAATATACTGTCATCCGGACATTAATAGATTAAGATTGCCCTTTGCCAGTCACGTGTTGAAAGGCAGATGATGAAGAGGTGCCTATTGTTGCCGCCTCATGCGTGCCCAGCCCGTCCCGCCTGGCAGCCTCAGTCGCGGGAGCTGGCAACATGGCTGTCTGCCTCCGCCTTTCCCAAGCAGGCAGGAATCACTAACGCGTTAGCAGTTTCATTAAGCCTCGCGCCAGCCTCCCCGCCTCCCTCCCGGGCCTCCTCAGTAATTATTTTCCCAGCCCTTCCTCTCGCAGCCCCTCAGCTGGCTCTTTGGGATTGGCCGGGTGGCCCCTGCAGGCTGGGCTGCGGGACTGGGTTGTGCCCAGCCCCCCTCCCTGCCGACTCCCCGCGTTGCCATTTAAGCTTTGTGTCCCCCTGAGGCCTCCGTGAAAATGCAGATCTGCTGCCTGCCAGGGGTGATGGTTAACCCGTTATTACACACCCCGCACGTGTGGTCTCCACACAGCCAGCCACCATTCAATCAGGCGAAGTTTCTCGGGCCTTCTTCTGGGGCTGTCACCGAGTGGGCACCAGGGACGCAGCGCGAGTGAGATGGAATTGCTCGTGCTGCATAACTATGAACATCCAGGGCGCTAGGTGGGTCCACAGATCACGCATGGGGGGGACTCAAGAGAGGAGGTTGTGCAGAGTGGGACCTGGGCTGACATGATTGTCCTCCTGGGACCTGCCCCCAACCTCCCAGGGTGAGCCAAACACCCCAGCCCCCGGGCACAATGATTGGTTGAGAAATGGGCATGTGTTTCTTCTCAGCCAATCAGAGGCTCCCCTGGAACTTTCACTTGAGCTGAGTGTGTGTGGACTGAGACCTGCTGCCCCTGCCCATTCTGACGTTGACTCTTGGCCGTGGTTGTTGAACCTGGAGGGTGTGAATGTGGGCTGCTGGCCACTCTCCCCCACAGCCACACTGAGGGGGGGGGATTTTGGATAAGGTCAACATGAGGGAGGGGGAGCTGAGACACAGGATAGATGGCTTTATGTGGGCTCCTAGATCCAGCTGTTCCTGAAACCACCCCTGGAATTTTCAGTTACACAAGCTGACATGCTCCCTTTCTTGCTTGAGCTATCTATGAATTGTGTTTCTTTCTCCTGCAGCCAGTAGAGTCCTGGCTGCTACAGGAGAGGAATCAGGTGGAATTTTACAAAAGAGGTGACATTTTGAGTTGGGTCTTGAAGGATGAATAGGAGTTTGTCCAGCTAAGAAGAACGCTGAGGTGGAGCGACCAGCAGGGATCAAAGGCTTAAGGTATGAAAGTGTAGGCTGTGGCACCAGGGCTTGGAAGCTTAAGTGACAGGAAGGGCGAGGGACAGGGAAGCTGGTTCCAGGCTGAGTGCGGGGTGAGAAGAAGTCTAGGCTGAAGGTGCTGAGGACCGTGGGAGGGACGGGCAGGGGGAGGAGGTGCCAGGGGAGGGTCAGTGGGAGTGTGTGGCAGAGAAGGGGCAGGAGGGCATCATAAGGGATCAGTGAGGGAGGAGGCCCAGTGTCCCACCTGGAGAAGTGCCCAGGGCCAGACTGCCGGGGCCCTGGACCTGAGGCAGAGGCACCCAAGGGTCCCAGGAGTCCCTGCGGTGGTCGGGTCTGACCTCGGAGACTGGCAGTTCATACACTTAGTCATTAAACAGATTTATGAAGCACCCACTAGGCACCCGGCCCCGGGACTCAGTGGCTGCTGTCGTGTGGCACCTGGGTGGCCTGGGAGATGGTGAGCCAGGAAGAAGATGCACGAGAATGGGAGACAGTCGTGTGATTCATGGTGGGGACCGGGCTGGGCTGGACATGTATCTGGGGCGGCCTCTCCAAGAGGAAGTATTTGAACTGGGACCCAAAGAACGAGGAGCACCAGCCATGGGAAGACCAGGGTAAAGAACACTGGGACCGAGGCGGGTGCAAAGGCCCCGTGGCAGTCTGAGTTTTGCTGCCAAGAGCAGAAAGGAGGCCAGTGTGGCCGAGCACGGTGGACACGGGGTGGCGTGGAGGGGCCGGGAAGTGTCTTGGATTTTGTTTACCCCGGGGTGGGGAATCTTTAGGTCTCTTCATGGCATGTCTGGAGGCAGGGACCAGGCAAGGAGGGAGAGGGCAGGGGCTGCAGCTTGGAGGGCCACGTGGTGTGGGGGCTTGGGGGAGGGAAGAGCCCAAATAGGGCAGTGCTATTGGGGGACATGGGGTGCTTGGAGCAGGCCCGAGCTGAGGGACACCTGGGTGGAGGGCTCAGGGCATCTGGAGCTGGTGGCTAAAGCTGAGCTGGGCGGTGAGGCGGGAGCCAAGGCCAGGCCTGGGGCTGGAGGGAGGGTGTCTGGGCGCCGTGCTGCGCTCGCGAGCCCAGTGAGGGTGTGAGCTGTGTGCTGCCTGGGCCACAGCCAGTGTGTCACACACACCCCTGCGGGTCCTGGCTGGAGCGCATGAGCAACATGACCTGCTGCCGGTAGCGGAGCCCCCTCTGCAGCAAGAAGCTCGCCCAAGCTGCCGACTTTCGGCACCAGCTGGCTTGCCAGGCTGGCGTGCATGGGGCCAAGGTCACAGGCTGCAGCCTGTGTGGTGGCAGGCTGGCTCCCAGACCTGTGGGTGGGTGCCAGGACAGTGCTCCTGGTGCCGTGGGGCATGGTGATGTGAAGGCTGGGAACGCCTCCAGGACCCTGGGGCCTCCCGCCTCCCGTCCCGGGCTCCCACTACTCAGCGACTGCACTCGGAGGTCCCCAGAGCCCGCTTCTTTCTCGCTGCCTCTGCGGTACCTTCTGCTCAGGGTCAGGGGTCACAGATGCCCCTGCCGGGTTCCCACAGCCCCTCTGCCAGTCAGCATTCGTTCAGCAGGTGAATTTACTTCATAAGGATATTGCGGCCTTACCGTGTACCAGATGTGCTGGGAGGGGGCAGGAGGGCTACATCTGTGAATAAAGCCAACCGGGTCCCTGCCCCCAAGGAGTTAACAGTAGAGTAGGAATGACAGACGGTAAACTAGCAAACGTGCACACGTGTTTTTGTGGGCAGAGCTGCGTAAGAAAGCTAAGGGGCGCTGGAGAGCGGGGGTGTGTTGGGGGTTGCTAATGGAGGCAGAGTGGTTCAGGGAGCCTTTTATCCAAGACTGGAGGGAAAAGAGGGTGCCAGCCACAGAAGGTGTAGGGGGGAGAGCATCCCAGGTGGGATGGTCTACTTTCTTGTCCAGGGGCCCGAGGGGCCCAGCACCGAGCCAGGATCTTTGCTGGGGCTCAGCTAATGTGAGCAGGGCCCTAGGGGCCAGAATGGTCTCTGGTGTCTCCACGGAGTCCAAATTCCAGGGGCCTACGCAGAAGCAAAAGCCAGGCTGGGTTATGGGCCCAAGAGGGGCGCAGCTCCGGGTACTGTGCCCAGCAGGGCCTGGGAGACGGGACAGATGTGGAGTCTTGGGTCCGGGTTCATCTTGAGGCCGAGGTGAGGGTCTCCTGAGATAACATAGGTGAAAGGCTAAAACCCATGCTGGATAGACAGGACCAAGGAGCCCGTGGCCAGTGGTCGGATCTTGCCCCCCTTAGAGCTATGAGGCCAGTCTCAGGCAAGTCACTTAATCTGAGCCTCTGTGTCCTCACCTGTAAGGTGGGGATGACGGAGGATTAAATGAGCCTGGCACAGGGCAGGCGCTGGGTGTGTGCCGTCTCCACCGTGTGATTCTTGGCATTCACCGTGCATTTGACAGACAAGGCAGTTGTTGGATTTGTGTCCCTCGTCCCTGCAGCCTTGTTCACCGCTCAACCCTAGCTACCGGAACAGTGCCCACAGCACACAGCGGGTATTTGTTGACTGGCTGAGTGAACTCCCCGTGTGAGCAAGCAACCCCTGGGTGGTGGGGAGGATAGTTTACAGACCACACTGCTTTCTCCTTTGGGAGCTTGCTCCACGTCTGGTGGGCTGACCAGGGGTCCCAGCCATTCAGCTGCTTCCTGCCCCTGCTCTGGAGCAGTTCTGGGACACCTGACCTCCTGGAGCCTCGGTTACCTCCTCTGTAAGGTGGAGCTGATGATGGTCCCAGCTCCCAGGCCCTGTCCCCAGGTTTGGGCACACTATGAGAATATGATGTCACAGGGATATTGGCATTCCCAAGGCCACCCAGGGTCTCGGTGGGGGAGGGGGGCTCCCAACTTCCAGTTGCACATGGCGACTCGTCCAGGGCCTCCTAGAGCTCGTTCCCACCCAAGCTCCCGCCCAAGCAGCGGGAGCCTCAGCCCCGGTTCCCAGTGCCCTCTGCCTGTGCTCCCAGCCCCACAGGGTCCATGGAGGAGCCATCGTGGTACATTGCGCTACTCCTGGAGGGCACACCCCAGACTGAGCCTGGCACACAGTAGGTGAACAGGAAGGGCCAATCCAGGGTGGGCATTGGAGGCCTGAGCCCTGCCTGGCTTCTGCCACCTGCCCAGTGTGGGTCTGGGAATGACGCCCGAGAACCACGCGCTCCATCCTCTGCTCTCGGGTCTGCGCCTGGGAGCAGGCAGGTGCACAGGGCCCTGGACATGAGAGCATCGGCCGCTTTTCCCCACTGACCCCAAGGCAGGTGGAGATGGGGACACTGAGGCCCATAGAAGGCCAAGGCGCAGGGGAAAGCAGATGCTTGCTGCTTCTTTTTGGGCGGTTGGTGCTGGGGCTGGAACTCCCCCATGCACTCCAGCACCGAGCCGCGCTCCCGGCCCAGCGCGTTCTCTTCTGCTCCGTGTGAACTGCAGCCATGGTGTCTTGGCCGGCAGTGCATGGCTGAGCATGGCCTGAAGGCATGTCGTCCTCTTAAACCTCTGCGCTAACCCTGACTCTGTCCCTCTGCACTTCACAACATGGACTCACGAGGTGTGTCCCTTGTCAGCGCTGTTGCTGGATCAGAAGGTGGCAGAACTGGGGTTTGCACCCTGCCGCCCGCTTTCCCCATGGCAACCAGAGGCTCCTGTTGCCCTTGAACGAAGACCCTGCACTCACATCCTCCAGCCGCACAGTCGGACCCTCGTCCTTAAAAGTCCTCAGCCCCGTCCTACCGCAGGGCCTTTGTGCCTGTTCTGCCCTCCTCTCTGCCCTCGGCTTCTCTTTGCCTGGCTGACACTCTCAGAGGGGCCCTGTCGGGGTGTCTCCTCCTCCAAGGAGCCTGCCTGGACCTTCCCCAACCAGGCAGCGGCCCTCCTGGTGGATGCTAGCAGGTTGGCTGTGCATTTACGGCATCGCCCATGTCATTGGTGATTAATTATCTGTTAAGCGTCTGTTCTCCCACCAGACAGACTCGTGGCAGGGCCGGTGTCTGCTGAGTTCACGGCTGTGTCCCCAGCGCCGTGCGTTGATTCACTCTCCTGCTTCCAGTCATCTGTGCGCTCGGCAGACAGTGTGGGGAGCAGCCGCTCAGCTACTCTGCTGAGTGAATGGGTGGATGGATGAATGAACGGAGGTCCATCTGCCTCCAAGTCCATGCTCTTTCCGCTGCGTTCCATCATCTCCGATGCCCCCTCTTGAGCCTCAGTTGTCAAATGAAGGGGCCGGACCTACCACTGGTGGCCTGGGCGTGATTCTGAGGATGCAGGGCAGCTGCCTGGGGCCTCCCTGCTGAGCAGGGAGGGAACCAGGCTACAGGGCAGTTTTCCCTGAGCAGCGAGGCACCCAGGTAGCAGCCCAGTGCTTGTAAAGCATACTCCGCACCTTTGTCACCAGGCCCTCCCCTCAAGTCCCTGTGGGGTGTGGGGCTCAAAGCCCATATATACCCTTCAGGGTACTTGCTGAGGCTACTCTGTCCACTCCAGCCTCAGAGCTCTGGGCTCAGCCCCTGGGCCTCTCAGGCAGGAGGAGGCTGGGCTGCAGGGTGCCTGATGAGGAGGGCTGTGATGGAGCGCAGTGGACCTGGGTTCCAGCCTGGCCTCGCCCCTTACGCACGGTGGCCTGGTCCAAATCACTGTCCCTCCCTCGTGAGCTCAGTTTCCTTGGCTGTATAAAAGGGAGAGGCCATGGGATCTTCTGGTGCCAGCAGGACCTGAGCTGCCTCTGATCCCAGGGGCCTGCGGCGGTCCCCGTGAGGCCGGTTGTCTGTGGGGCTGCCGGTTGGCCGGCCGTGGACTGCGCAGCCAAGTGGCTCCGCGCTCGGCTCGTCAGGCAGGCGGGCGGGCAGGCGGGCGTCCCAGGGCCGGGTTTGATTAGTTCAGGTTGACAGTCGCGCTCCGCAGCGCTGCCGGGAGGGGAGCCCGTGATTACCCTAATGAAGCCTGAACGCAGTTTGTCATCCCAACAGCTGGTTCTGAGCGCGCCGCTGCCAGCTGCCGGCTCAGCCCAGCAACCTGCGGCCAGCGGCGGGTGACCGCGGGAGGAGGCTGGGGGGGCCCGGGCAGAACCTGGGACAGGAGAAGCAGGGCAGCCCTGCACCCTGGGCCTCAGTTTCCCCATCTGTAAGGCGGGTGTCTGCTGTCTGACTTCAGACTGAGGAGTGACTTTCTCGGGGAATATTCCCCAGACCCTGTAGCCGGGTCATGGGCTTCCCTGGGCGTCCACCACCCTTCAGACAGGCTGTCACTCCCTGATGGCCCTGTACAGTCTGAGGTCCCTGAGGCCTGCATAGCTGTCGCGTCTCGTTCATTCACTTTCTCATTTATTCATTCACTCAACACACATTTTTTTTCTTATGCTACTACGGATTGAACCCAGGGCGCTCTAACTCTGAGCTACACTCCCCCCTCCCAGCCCTGTTTAGTTTTTATTTTGAGACAGGGCCTCCCCCCTCCCAGCCCTGTTTAGTTTTTATTTTGAGACAGGGCCTTGGCTAAGTTGCCCAGGCTGGCCTTGAACTTGTCTCTGGGATCACAGGCATTCACTCAACAAATGTTTAATGAGAGCACACAGCCATGACCAAGCGGGTCCCTGTGCTGCGTTCATGACATTTAAAGTCATGAACGGTAGGGGAGACTCCTAAGGCTTTGAGCTTGGCTGGGGGCCACAGAGGGCTTCCTGGAGGGTATGGCATCTGAGCCCAGAACAGCAGAGGGGAGAGACCCGGGGAAGAGTGCTCCAGGCAAGAACACTGTGCAAAGGCCCTGGGGTGGGGAGTGCGGTATTGTGGAGGAATGTGAGGCTCCTAGAGACACTGGAGGTGCCTGTGCTTCCCAGGGAGGGGACCTAGTTCTTGCCCTGTGCTGGGCACATTCACACTGATGATCTCTCCTTTAACCTTTTTTTTTTCTTTGCGGTACTGGGGATTGAACCCTGGGACATTCTGCCTCAAAGCTACACCCCCAGCCCTATATATTTTTTTATTCTTTATTTTTGACACAGGGTCTATGTCGCGAAGGCCTCACTAAGTTGCTGAGGCTGGCCTCCAACCTGCGATCCTCCTGTCTCAGCCTCCCAAGTACTGGGACTACAAGCATGTGCCACCACACCCGGCCTCCTTTAACCTTTCTGACAGCCCTGGAGGAAGGTCATTGTTCCATGCTAAAGATGGGGAAACTGAGGACCACAGCATGGCAGGCGGTGCTCCTGCAGTCCTGCCTGTGGCCTTCCGAGAGGCTCTGGGCCGAGAGCTGTTCGCTCTGCCTGGGCCAGAGTCTGCGGGAGACACTCAGATGGGGGGGGGCAGCAGGCAGCCTGGGGCGCCCCGATGGTGGGATGGGTCTCCCGTCACTCCGGGCGAGGGCCTGTGTTTGGACATGGTGGTCCTTGAGTCCAAATCCCCCACCGCCTCCTAAGCTACTTTCAACCAGTTTGGTTTCGCCTAGTTATGGGACAGATGGGGAGGAATGAGACTCAAGAGGGACTCCGGGGGCATAGCCCCAAGAGCCTCTGTCCTCTCACCCACAGCCAGCCCAGACAGCTTCCCTACTTCTGTTGTCACCATCTGCATCCCTGCATGGCCTCCTGGGTGGCTTTCTAGCATGTGTCTACTGAAGCCATCTTGCACCCACCCCTCTTTTTGTCTTATCCTTCCTCTGCACCGCCCATGGCTCCCTGTTACCCTGAGCCCACATTCGGGGACCTTGCCTCAGCCCCACTTCCCTCTGCACTTAGCGCGCTCGCTGCCCTCGCTTTGCTCCTGAGTAGCCACGGCCTCTTCCTGCTGCAGTGTGCGGGACATGGGCCTCTGTGGTCTCTGTCCTGTGAGCATCCTCCCAGCAGGTGTATTCAGGCCGGGTGCCAGACCCCACGACGCTCACCCTCTCCTGGGCAGGCGGGAGCAGCCCTTGGCAGCCTGAGGGCTGGGATGAAGGACGGGTTTATGGCCTGGCTGCAGGGAGGGAGGGATTCCCGCCTCCGCTCCCTCGCTGCTGCCGCTGCTGCAGCCTGCTGCCTGGTGCCCAGCGCCCAGAGGCTCTGGCAAGGAGCCCGCTTATCACATCCAACCCCTCTCCGGCCTCTCGGGAACCCCCGCCCCCGTTTCTGCCTTGGCTTGTGGAGGAATGGGGGAGGTGAAACTGCCCAATGAGGGTGCAGAGTGGGTGGCTGGGGGGCAGGTATGGACAGAGTGGGCCCCAGCCGGCCCAGGCTGAGTGGCTTCCCAAATAGTGGGCAGAGAGGCTCAGGTCTGGAGCAGCCTTGGGGAGGCTGGCAAGGGAGCTGAGGTTCGCCCCTCCCTGGCCCTGGCTCGCTCCCACTGGACGCCCTTCCCTGGCTTGGAGTGTTGGGGGTCCCCTCGGGGCCTGGCACAGGCCTTGGCTGTGACTTCAGAGTGTGATGCTCTGGGAGGCACGTGGGGCCCTTGCCGTGTGCTGGATGGGACCCGGGCTGTATGCTCACATGTAGCATCCCCTTGACTCCACCCACAGCCCTGGGAAGTACTATGGACCCCTCCCCATTTCACAGATGAGAAACTGAGGCACAGAGGTTAAAGGACTTGCTCAGGGCCACACAGCCAGGCAGTGGGTGAGCTGGGGCTTGGTCCTGGGCATCTGAAGCTAGAGTCAGGCTTATAATGAAGCGATGGGTGGTTGGAAGAGGGGCTGGCCAGGTGACCTGGCCGGGCACACGGTGGGCTGCGGATGGGAGCTGTGCTTATGAACAGGCCTGGGCCCCGTGGGCGTGGGCGCTGCTGGGCTATCGGGCCTGAGCTGCCCCTGCGCTGGTGGGCCTGGACCTCAAGGCCATCAGATGCCTGGGTTGTGAAGGTGTCCATCCTGCCCTACCTTGGGGGAGCCTGCCAAGATGGCCCCAGGGAGGCCGGGCTGGTCATCTGCTGACGGCCGTGTTGTCCGGAGATGGGCTCCGCAGAGGCCGTGTCCAGCCTGGCTGGGGCGGCCCCGTGAGCAGAGCAGCCAGGGAGGGGTGGTTCTCCTGCCCAGGAAGCAGCGTGTGGCCGCTCCTCAGCCAGGTCTGGTGGCATGAACGGAGAAGGTGTGTCCATCTGTTTAGGTGAGAGAAGACAGGACCTGTTCCAACGACAGTAATGGCACGTCAGATGTTCACAGGGAATGTGAAGACTGAGGGAGGGCGAGGAGGCTTCCTGGAGGAGGGGGCACAGGTATGATGGGGGGATAGATAGGCATTAAATGGGTGGATACAGGCCACTGTGTGCCAGGTTGAGGGAGAGCCTGTGCAAAGGCCCTGTGGTGGGGAGTGCCGTACTGGTGAGGAAGTGGGGGAGGCCTGTGTGGTTGGAGCAGCAGGATCTGAGGGCGGGGGTGAGCTGCCTGGTGCTGCGGGATCTCTGTGGAGCCGTCAGGTCGGATGTCAGACGTGGGCTTTTGGATTTGGTGAATCTGAGTGTCTTCAGGGCCCCAGGCCCCACTCCACCCCTTTTCTACCCGCTGTCTTGGGTAACAAAAGCATCTTCTCTGAGCCTCTGTTTCCCCATCTATAAAATGGGCTCATTGTCCCCCATCACACTCAGTGTAGGAGGGTGTGTGTATGCCTGTGTGAGGTGCCCTGACCTCAGGTCCCCTCAGGAAGTCAACGAGCACTCCGCTTTGCTGGGGTCCTGTGTACCCTCAGACTCAGCTGTAGGTTGATGGGGAGGCCTGGACCACGCGCCTTGGGCTTTGTCTCGTTGGCAGGCTGGGGGAAGGCGAGTTCCTCCAGGGTCTTTGTGGTGAATGGCAGGTGCCCACCACTCCCTCCCTCCTGTTCCTCCAGTATGGGGCCTGTCCCCACCTGGAGACGTTGTCAGGAAGGGCTGCATCCAGCAGCATTCTTAGGAACTGTGTCTGGGAGCGCAGTGCAGCAGCCGTGCCCCTCCTTTGGGGTGGTGGCATTTACCTCCGGAGCTTGTCCCGAGGGCGGAGCCTCAGCAGGTGCCTGGCTCACAGTGGGCATTTCATGAATGTCCCTTCCTGCCCCTTCCTGGTCCCAGGCCTCAGAGACTTGCTTCAGGCTGAAGAGAGGGAGCTGCGCTTTCCTCGCTAGAAAAGATACAGGGAAAATGCTCGTGCTAATGGTGGCCGAGTGACCGAGAGGCCACCCCAGGGCAGGTGGCTGAGCCAGAGTGTGGCAGGGACAGGTCGTCGTCCTCTTGAGGCTCCTCCGCAGAAGGTGAGCAAGGGTGACGCTGCCCCAGTGAAGCCCCCACGAGTGGGCGTGGCTGCGCTTTGCCAGCTCCGAAGCCTGTCAGCACAGATCTGGCTTACAGAGGAGACCAGAGCCTCAGGGGTGTGGTGAGCGGCATGGCTGCTGTTCTGCTCCACCCCCACCCCCCAGAAGCTCAAGCGGCCAGCGGCTATGGCTGCCTGGGTGCAGAGTGGGGTGTTGGATGCCTGGGACATCGTGTGTGGCCCTTGGTGGCAGTCGAGCTGGGAGGGAGCGCTGTCACAGGTTGGCTCCTCCAGGGTGTCCTTGTGGGAGTCTCCGCGTGTAGGGGAGGTGTCAGGTGATCTTCCAGGCCGAGGCGGGGGGGGGGGGACTCAGCTACCTAACCTGTGTTGGCAGGTGCGACTGTCACCCGGGAAAGGACCTGCCTGTGGGGGAGGGGCTCCTTCCACCGAGGGTAAGAGTTGTGCACCAGCAGCTGGGGACGCCCGGCTTCCCCTGAGAGCCCTGGCAGGTGTGTTCCCTGTCCCCCACCCTTGGGGCCTCTGCTCTGGGCCAGCCCATCTTTGACCCTCGTCTGGACCATAGTTCCTTGAGGGTCAGGATGTGGCCTCCTTTGTGTCAGGGTGCCCAGACCCAGGTGCTGTGGGACACAAATGGAATGAGGTCTCGGGGCCTCCCCGTCCCCCCATGCTGGCATGACTCGCTGCTGTGCCTGGCAGCAGCCCTGACTCACAGCGATGACCGCAGGGAGGGGTCAGGGTCTGCTGTGCAGGAAACCGTGGGGTTGCCATGACAGTCGGGTGGGCCTGGCCCCAGGGACCCTGCCTCAGAGGAGAGGAAGCCGGTAAGTGGCCAGCAGGCAGGAAAGAACCTGGGGGCGCTGTCCCTGGATGGTTTTGCCTCCCAAAGCCAACACGGGGAGTTCTGCTCCCCTCAGCTCCTGGGGACGGACCCCTCTGCTTGGCCCTGCCCCAGAACAGTCAGGGGAACCAGAGATGCTGGAACCACCGAGCATCTGTGCCCAGGGGCGGGGCCGGAGGCCTGAGCAGCATACAGTGGCAGCCAGTGTGAGGTCTGCGACTCAGGCTTGCTGCCTGCCACCCGCCCACCCATCCTTCCTCCAAGCCATCCTCCCATCCTCCCACCCAGCCTCCCATCTACTCAACCATCCATCCATCCGTCCGTCCATCCGTCCGTCCGTCCATCCATCCATCCATCCATCCATCCAGTAGTCATTTCCTTACCCCAGCCTTGTGCAAGGCATGGGAACAAGGAGGGCATGTCCTGGCCAGCCAGGCACCAGGCTAGGGACAAGGAGGAACCCAGTCCTAGGTGTGGCTGCCAGGGTCTTGCATTGGGCATCCGGGCCTGGGATTCTCTGGTCTCCCTTGGTCCACAGACCTCGAGCTGGTCATTTCTTCTCTGGGCCTTGGTGTCCTCGCCTGTAAGATGCGGACTGTGGCACTTTTCTGGTGGCTGAGAGACCACACAAGACAGTGGCTGGAAAAGATTACTATAGAAAGCCACAGTTCAGAACAGATGGTGGGAGGGTATTTTCTCAGGTGGTGGAGATTGTTTTTTGTTTGTGGTGCTGGGGACTGCACCCAGGGGCGTTCTACCTCCGAACTACACCCCCAGCCATTTACTCATTTTTCGCTTTGAAACAGGGTCTCACTAGGTTGCTCAGAGTCTCACTACATGGCTGAGGCTGTCCTCGAACATGTGATCCTCCTGTTTCAGTCTCCTCAGTGCTGGGATTGCAGGCTTGCGCCACCACACCTGACCTGAGATTGTTTTTTTGATACCATTACCTCGCCTAGTCTCCTGGTTCCCATCTCTATACGCTCATCAGGCCTCGGGAAGGAGTCGGTGTTTTCCTGTTGCTGGGGGCGTGGCTGTCCTCTCCCTGCCCCCCTCCCCCTGTGATAACAGCAGCAGCCACGCCCCCTGGCATGTGCACAGCCACCTTGGGCAGGAATTGAGGAAACTGAGGCTCCACGCTGGGGTCACACCTGGGCCCCGGGCTCTGGACCACGGTGCCCGCTGCTGTGCCGTTTCTCCTGTGCTTCTGCCCAGCGCACCTGAGCTGGGCCCGCAGGCCACCTGGGGCCGCCCTCTTGTTCCTCAGCCACATCGCTCAGTCCTGCCTCCGAGCCTTTGTGCCTGGAGCATCCCTGGAATACCTCCCGCAGGGCCGCCTGTGGCTCACAACTGCCGCCTCCTCCGAGAGGCCACCCTGACTGCCCATCAGTGGCTCTCCCCGTGTCATTCTGTCCCCCCACTTTCATTGTATCCCTTCACCTGAACACATGCCCACTGTGATGGTGACAGCTTGAACTGGATGGCCTCTGAGGGTTCCCCCGCGCTGGCGCTGGCTGCCCCTGGCTGCCACTCTGCCCTGCACCCTGGCCGGCCTTCAGGCTGGGGACCTGCAGTGACTTGTCCAGCAGGGCTTTGGCCCCTCAACAAGAGGCCCCAGAACACGAAGCCAGGTGAGCCATCCAAACCTGACGCTGGAGATGGGGAGGCCCCCGCCAGTGGGCGTCCCACTCACCTTCATCCATTCACTCACGCTGTGCTAGGAGCCTTCCTGCCCCAGGCCAAGCCGCTCATCCAGGGAAGGACTCCAGGCCATCCTTACCTCCCTACCCGTGCGGGCTGCCTCCCCCTCAGAAGCCGCTCCCCACCACCTTTGATCTCAGGATCCTACGTGCCCTTCCATTCTCCAGCCCCTCCCTCTGCTGACTGCAGCGGCCTTGAAAGGGACCCTAGAGAGGTAGTGGGACTCACTCCCCCGGACGGCTTGTGTAGCTGCTCAGTGTTCACAGCTGCCAGGCTTAGAACAAGAGCCACACTGAGCAAGCCCGCAGAAATGCTTCACTAAGCCAGGCATGGTGGCACATGCCTGTCATCCCAGTACTTGGGAGGCTAAAACAGGAGGATTACAGGTTTGAGGCCAGCCTCCGCAACTTAGCAAAACCCTGTTTCAAAATAAAAATAAATAGGGCTAGGGGTGTGACTTGGAGGTAGAATGCCCCTGGGTTCAATCCCCAGTACCAAAAAGAAAAAACAAAAAAAAGCTTCGTTCAGTGAATGAATGAACCAAAATCCTTTGTTTCTGCACTCCCCGCTCAGGCCTGAGCTTTGTGTTTCCTCGGGGTCTTCTCAGGTGAGAAAGGAAAACGAGAGCGGTGCTAGCAGCAGCCGTGGCCGGCGCTCATGTTTATTGAGCACTTACTGTGTGCTGGACTCGTTCCAGATATCTCACGTGCCTGTTCATCTTACTGCCCAGGCCTGTGAGTAGCTGTTAGCACTCTGGTTGTACATGAGGAAACTGAGGCACAGAGCGAACCAGCAGCTTGCCCAAGGTTGCACAGCTCCTAAGCATGGAATTGGGGTGTGGACCCAGCAGGGCTTCGAGCCTCTTTTCTTGACTCAGTCATTATGTCAGAGGGGACAGAGGGCCCTGGAAAGTGGCCCTGTGGGACATGCCTCTGCAGACAGTGGACAGGAGTACCAAGCCACGTGCCAGGTCCTGAGCCCTTAGAGTGAGCCGGCCACGGAAGCCGGGGGTCCAGCTTGCAGGGTCACAGGGCAGGGGCCTCCTAGCCCCTGTTGTGGACTCCCTCGTGTCCCCAAAGGGGCTGCATCCAGTCAGCCACGTGGCCCAAGTAGCATGTCGCTGGTGTCGGCTTCCCTTGGGCCCTGAAGGGCGGTCAGGCCGAGACTGTCCGTCGCTGAGAGGCGAGGGGGCAGTGGCCCCAGGGCTGCCTCGACTGGAAAGGCCTTAAATCCATTCCCAGCCCTCGCTCCTGAATTGCTTGTGCAGGTTTTACAGTTGCTTGGGGAACTGTAAGTCTGCGTTGCCTGACTCCTGTGTATTTAAATTCTCAGCCATAATGTTATATTAACTCATTTTTTGCAGTTTCCTGGGAGGCCGTGTGTACATTATTGGGGCAGTGAGGGAGGGGAGCGTCCAGGCCTGCGGACAGACACAGCTGTGAGCGTGCATGACCGGGGCCCCCGCCGCTGGCAGCCCCCAGGAGAAGTGTTTCCTGCCGGCCAGGTGTTCACAGTGGCGGAGGATGCTCAGGAGAGGCCACCGGGTCGCAGGTCTTGTTCCTTTGTGTGCCACACACGTGCTGAACACCTACCGTGTCCGCAGTTTGGAGGCAGCCGGACTTGCTCTATCATCACAGAGAGGCTGTGCCGGGGAGCCGCGAATCTGACAGACAAATAAGTACAAAGCGCACCCCGGGGCTGGGATGGCTCCGAGAGCAAAGTGAAGCCAGGTAAGGGGGGCAGAGAGGAGGAAGGACACATTGGGTTGTACATGAGGAAACTGAGGCACAGAGTGAACCAGCAGCTTGCCCAAGGTTGCACAGCTCTGAAGCATGGAATTGGGGTGTGGACCCAGCAGGGCTTCGAGCCTCTTTTCTTGACTCAGTCATTATGTCAGAGGGGACAGAGGGCCCTGGAAAGTGGCCCTGTGGGATTTGGATTGGGAGGGTCTGACTTTCTGGTCACAGTCCCAGGAGCTGACTGCTGACTGGCCAGGCACCAGCCCTCCCCGGCCCATGCTGACTCAACCCACACAGCAGGGCCACGAGGGTCTCCATGTGCCCGGCTCAGATGGCGCCCAGGGTCAACAGGCGCCAAACCCAGGCTGTCCCGCTCCATTCTGCCGCTCTCTGGGGAAAAGGCTTTTCAAGTGGGCGGCACACGATGTGCAAAGGCCCGGAGGCTGGAGTGTGCTGGTGAGCTTGCGGGCCCCGCGGGTGTGGCTGCCGCAGAGCAAGTGGGTGAATACAAGAGGGGAGGTGGCGAGGTGGGGGCTGATCTTGAGGGCTGTGATGAGAGGTCGGGGCTCAGTGTGCTTCTTGCCCTGCTCCAAGGCAGCGAGCAGTGGGGCAGTGGAGGGAGGATGATAAACGGAGGAACACAGAACCTTGGGGTGCAGTGCACGAGGACAGGATCTGGGGTGCTATGAAGGAACTTCTGGGAGGGTCAGCGCCAGGAGCGCCAAGGGGCTGGGGCAGGAGGGAGAAGGAAAGGCCTGGCCAGGGGCGATCCAGTAGCTCGGGGTACCACCCTGCCCTTGGGGTCAGAAGACCAGGATTCCTCAGCTGGCTGCACTGGGGTGTGGAGAGAAGCTGGGAGCTCAGCCCTGAGACTTTGTTTCATTGTTTGCTTATGGCTAGAAAGTGGGGATCCCGACACTCAGGAGGGTGAGCACGGTAGAAGGTTGCCATAAGGTCCCCATTTGATGGGGAGGGAGATGACTTACCCAGAGTCCTTCCAGGTCCTGGTGTGGCAGGCCTAGAGGCTGTGGGGACTGGGAGAGGACAGCCTGGGATTGGGTCCCCCGCCTCTCACACGCCTCCTGGGAAGGATGGAGGGTTTGGATAGTCTGGGGTGCTAGCAGGTGGCTCGGCCTCAGGTCTCCTGCCTATGGGGCTGGAGGAGTACCCGCGTTCATACCGTGCTTCTCTGCAGTGTCCTCTTCCACCCCTCCAGCCAAATGTTCACCCTTTGACCCTGTGCTGGGGCAAAGTACCTCCTCCAGGAAGCCTCCCCTGACTGCCTCCAAAGTTATACACCTTGGCATCCATACAGCCCTGTGCTCATGTCACTCTTGGAGCGGGTCTTGCTAGATACCATGTTCTCTCCTGTAGCCAGCCTGGGACTCCCCACATGAGGGGCCACGTCAGTCCTCCTGTGCCCCCAGCACCCTTGGAGGGAAGGGGACAGAGCAGGTGTGGGTGAATGCCGGCTGTGAGCTGCCAGGCTGGGGAGCAGTAGGGGCTGAGCCTCATGGACACCCCACGAGTCCAGGCCTGCAGGTGTCCGATGCCCCATGTTGGGATAGCAGGCCCTGGTGGCATTCCTGCATCTGGAGGTGCAGAGTGGTGCCCGCTGAGCTGGCAGTACCCTCACAAGCCCTGGGGTTTCACAGAGCCAGGCTGGTCACCTGCGGCCTGGTGAGCCGTGGTCCTGATAAAGGCCGGGCCGGGCAGTGCTGGCGTTGCTGGGCAGAGAACCTGTGCCGCCCCCTTGCCAGGCCGGAGCCCGCCCCCTGTTACCATCCCCAAGTACCAGGCTCTGTTCTTCCTCTTAATGAGGAAAGCTCTTCTCTTCTGCCCGCGTCCCCCCTTCTTCCAAAATGGATTTACCGTTCCGCTGCGCGCTCCTCCCTCCTCCTCCTCCCCTCTCCTCTCACAGGCTGCCGAGGGAAGTGGAGGGTGTTATTGTATATTTTAGCCGATTGTTCCCCGTACGCCCCAGTCTCTTTGGGGTGGGTCTGGGGGGATGGGGGAGTAAGTAAATTATATATTGAACTCCTAACTGGAGCTGAGGCCTTGTGGTTTCCATGGCAACCGGGCTGGAAATAGCTCGGCGTGACATCAGCACGGTACAGGTATAGCCAGATCCAGCCGTTCCCCAAACAAGCTGGCTCCAAAGAGAGCAGGGGATGTGTGGCTAATTAGCATATGCAAATAAGGTCTGGTGAGTGGGGCGGGGCCTGGATGCCCAAGCAGGGCCCGTGGCCATGGCCTGGGTCTCTGGCAGGTAAGCAGCTGGGGTGCAGGTGGGGTCAGGGCCCAGGCTGCCCCATTACAGGTCTTGTCCCGGGGCTGGTCGGAGCCTCCAGTGAAGGGCCCAGGCTGCCTGGGCCTGTCTGCCCCGTGGGACCCTGGGAGTGCAGCCAACAGGCTGCCAGGGGATAGGCAGGCACACATTGCGAGGAGCCGGCGTGGTCCCTGCCCGGGCGCGGGCGGGACCTGGCTCTGCTTGACTCCTGGGTGCCTTTGAAGCCAGCTACCTAATTGGGCCCTGCCAGCTGGCTGCCATCTTTCTCCCCAGTCTGTGAGGGAAGGATTGCCTGCGCCTGCCTTGGCTCCTGTCCTCCGCCCTCCCCTCCCTGGGCGCGGGGCAAGCCACAGACCCCTGCTCTCCAGCTTCCCATTGCTGCGCCCAGCACCCCCGTGGGGCGACACCGAGCCCCTCAGCTGTGGGTCGATGCAGGCCTGGCCTGCAGTGCCGCCTTGGCCTGTTGCCTGGCCTCTCTGAGCGGGTGTCTGCCTCAGTGGGTCGGGGTCGTGTTCCCCAGCCTGGAGCCCTCCCAGGGCAGTAAGAGACAGACTGGAGAGGGGCCTTGGGTCGGACTAGAGAGGGACCGTGGGAAGGGGCGGGGCCAGACACAGCGGAGGTGGACCAGGTTTCCTGCCATCTGTGTTTAGAGCAGAGCTCCGCACCGCCGCCCCCTCCGCCCCACACGCGCTCTGGTAAGACTCCAGCTCGAGGTGAAATATTGCCACCTTCAGCGTGGTGATTTCCACGCCAGGCTCTTGCTGAACTGAACGCGCGAGCCGGGCACCCTGTGGCTGAACGAGGTAGTCTGTTCTCTCTGGCAAGTGCTGAGGGTGTGCCCAGGGCGGTGGGAAGGGAGGGTGGCAGACACGCCCTGGCCAAGGCTCCCGGGAGCTCAGAGTGTCTGAGAAGTTGTTGTAGGACCTTTGAGCCATGCCTTTGGGGCACACCGGTGTCTGCTTGGCAGTGTAGGGGTCCAGGGAAGAACATTCCAGGGAGAGATGGGTGGGTGGGCACAGAGGCTCAGAGGTAGGGTGATGTGGTCAGATCCCAGCTGCAGAAAGAGAAAGTGGGTGGGACACGAGGCAATTCAAATGGAGGTGACTGTGGTCATGGGGGTGCTGTTAATGGCAGGAAAGCTGTCCCTCTGGGGGCCCTTACCTCCAGCCAAGAGCTGCTCCTTGTGTGGGCAAAGGATCAGGAAAGACGTCCGGGTCTCAGTTTCCTGGCTGTCAAGCCAGGGCCGTGATAGTATGGGGTTGTGGGCTCCGTACGTAAAGCTCTTACACAGTAAGTGTGAGCATTTGCTCTCCTCGGGCCGTGGGCAGCAGGGGAGGGGCGGGCCACGCCTCAGACACTGGAAGAAGGGGGCGGCTGAGGTGGGGGGCACTGATTCCTGGTTGGGTCCGGCCCTGGCACGGTGTGGCTTTCCCTGTCTGCAAGGAGGGGCTGCCCCGGGCTCCTTGCTGAGGGTCTGTCTTCTCACCACTGTCATCATCTGGGGATGAGCTGGGAACCTGGAGGTGGCACTGGGGGTTGGCACCAGGCAGTGTCCTCACGGTCAACACATGGCTACGAGGACTTCTGGGGGTGGCAGGGAAGGGCACCCCGCGTGGCCACTGACCACGTTGCAGCCTCTGGAACTTCTAGGAATGGGGTGGCTGGACTGAAGCCAGCAGGGCCATGGGGACATGAAGGCCACGCTGGGACCCTTGCGGAAGCCTTCTCTTCCAATGGGACCTCCAGTGGGAGACATGAAGAGCCAGTGGCTTCGGAAGCCACCCTCCTCCCCCTCCACAAGCCCCGCCTCCTCTCCGCTCACAGTGTAGGAACCCTGCCAGGGATGATTGCCGGGGTGAGGTCGGGCCCCAGCCAGCCCTGGAGGGGGCGTCAGCCAGGCAGGAGGCAGAGGCGCTGAGGGGGACAAGCGGGGTGTGCTTGCGCCCTCTGGCTCTCCTGGCACTGACAGGCTGATCGAGGGTTGGCTGTGGATCTTTGTGGAGGGCTCACCGTGTGCCCCAGTAGGGGGTAAGTGGAGGCCCTGTGGGCCCAGGGGGCTGAGCTGAGCGGAGGCCCCACACTCTCATGCTTGGTGGCGTCCCCTCACTGCCATCCTGACCCCAGAAGTCCACGTGGCACTTTGCTGCCTCCCCCTTGTTTGTACCCTGTTCCCTTCCTGGCTGGCAGACGTGGCTGAGTCCCCTCTGAGAACCTGCCCAGTACTCCCCTAGTACCAGATAAAAAGCCAGGCCCCTCGACACAGCCTCTCATCTTCATCTGTGTCTGTGCTGTTCCCTCTGCCTGGATGCTTCTCCTCTCCTCTGCCCAGCCACCTCTGGCTCATCTGCCACTCTCTGGTGACACCTCCTCTGGGAAGTCCTCCCTGACCATCCCCATCCCAGGCTGGTGGGTGTTTTGTGCTCCTACCACCCTGGGCTCCCTTGGTCAGTGGCACTGTCCACACCTTCCTATAATCGCCAGCTCCTGCTCCTGCCTCCACCACCACTTATAGAGCAGCCACTGAGGATGGGGGACTCTCACTTGATCTTGGCTCCAGGACTGTGCCCAGGTGCGGAGTCAGTGAATGTCTGTTGGATGAGTAAGTGAGCAAGTAGAAATTACTCTGCCGACCCATCCGCCCTCCCGGGCTGTCCTCTCATGCTCTGTGCCTGGCGGGACGCCGTGCCCTCAGCGTGCTTCCTCTTTGAGCCTGCCCGCTCCTCCAGTCCACCTTCCCCAGGACCACAGGTGGAGCCCACCAGGGCCCCTCTCCTGGCCCTCCGGCTTGGTGTGAGCACCTCAAGGTCCCAGCTGGCTCCTCCCACTTTCCGGTGCCTCAGTCCCCGTAGGGGGTCAGTGACTGCTGATGAACTGAACCTTTCAAGAACCTTCCCTCTTGGGCAGGACTGTGTCTGGCAGGAGTCTATGAAGGCAGCTGCAGTTTCCCACCCGCCTTCGTGTCTCCCTAGGCCACTCCTTGAGTTCCAGAGTTTCTAAAAAAATGATGTGGAAACTGGTATTGTGTGTTCCGTCGGCCTCCTGCTTCCTCTCACTGTAGCAGCCGGCATGGGTGGACCTGCTGGAGGGCACCACCCGCCCCCTGCAGCTCCTGCCCTGGGTGGGGAAGATGGCTCCACTCTGGTACCCAGACCCTCACTCCACTTCTGCGGCCTCCTGGTCCACTTGGCCAATCCCTTCTCCAGATGCAGTCTGGAGGCCTCTCGGGCCTTCTGGAATTGTTCATCCGCTCACTCATCCAGTACACATTCACTGGGTGCCTGCACCGTGCCAGCCCTCCACCAGGCGTGGGGTACACAGTGAATAACAGGAGCACGGGCCGGTCCCCCGTTCCTGCCTCGGGGAGGCAGGGCTCCTGTGCCCCTCCCCTCAGCTCCAGCCTCCTGGGTGCAGGCCCCAGGGGCTCCTCTTCCCGCTGGTAATTGTGGGCCCGGCCTGGGAGGCAGCTGGGCCAGGTGCAGGCCTCCTGGCCTCCCGCCCGCCACCGCTGCAGGAGGCGGCGCTGCCTGGGATTTGAGCTCTCCCAGGGCCTGCGATGCGGCCGTGGGGAAATCATTTTCTGACAACAGCCATCAATTTTGCTGAGAGCCCATCGGCGCTCTGGCAGCCTGTCCCTCGGCAGCGGCAGCTGGTCCGTGTCAAGCCCCTCGGTGTCCTGATGACAGAAGCGATTCGCATTAGGCGTCTGCCCCAGCACACGTCCGGGAGAGACGGATTCTGGCCAGTGCCAGACACGCACCGCGCCGCCTCCAAGTTTATCTTCACGTTCTTGGGTTAGTGGAAATGTCTCCTCCCAACCGTAGCCCCATGGGGCTCCCCCAGTCCACCGTGTGGCAGGCACTGTCCAGGCACAAAGGCTGCGGCACTGAGCACAGCAGACAGAGCTCTGCTGTCACCCCGAGAGGGAGAGGACAGGAAGGAGCCAGCCATGCATGGATCTTGGGGAAGAGCGTTCCGGCAGAGGGAACCATCTGCAGAGGTCCTGGAGGTGGGGCTGAACTTCCTGCGTTGATGGAGCAGAAAGAATTCTGTTTAGGTTGCAGCAAGCCTTAGGTTCCTGGGAGCCAGGGTGCAAGGTGAGCCTGGCTGATGATCAAGGAAAGCCCCGGAGGAGGTGGTGCTGGGCCTGAGCCGCGAAGGGGGGGAGATTTTGCCTGGTTGGAGTCAGGTGTGGGGTGTGGCCTCCTGGGGGCAGGAGCAGCTGGAAGAGGAGGTGGGGAGGAGCCTGCTCCTCCCAGTCAGGCTCCTCCCCTGACCATGGAGGGCGCTGTTTGGGGCTGGGTGAATCCGGGCCACCTGGGGCCCTCAGGCCTTTGACAGCTTCACTTTGTCAGCCCTGTGGGGTCGGCAGAATTGGGTTGAAGTCCTACTGTGCACCAGGGGATTCTCCCACATCCCAGCAGCTGTTTCTGCTCCTCGCAGGCCTACAGAGTGCCAACCAGCGAAGCCATATGTTACACGGCACAGCCCACAGGTGTGCACTAACACCTGCACTCACAGGTGGGGAGCTGAGACCCAGAGAAGTCACGAGGCTTTTCCTAGGCCAAGGCATGGCAATGGTGTGAGCCGGCAGGAGAACCCGAACTGTGGAGGTTCTGAGAACCTGGTCGCCCCAAACGTGCCTGGACAGGGGCAATGAGCCACCCCAGTGCCACGCCCCACCCCGCCCCAGCCATCCTCCCCTGGACGCCTTTTCCTGGGCCCTGCGAGGCTGCGTCATGGGCATCAGAGGCTAGAGGCTGGCATTCCCCTGCTGTTCACACCCGGAGTGGGGGGCGCCCTGAGCTCTTGGGGATCTGCGGCCTCCCGGCTCTCCATGGAGGAAGACAAGGCTCCTGGGGCTCAGGGGGTGGGAGGTCACGGGTCTCATAGTGAGGCGTGGCCACGGGTCTAGAGAATAGGGACTGGTGTGGTGGCCATGAACAGGGGTCGTTGTTGGGGGCTTTGGTCTCAACAGTTGTTTTGTGGGGAGTGCAGATTCCAGAACCCCAGGTCCCTCAGCCCACATTCCCCCATGCCTGCCTACACAGCCCCTTTTGGGGTTCTTCCAGGTCCTGGGCCCCACCTGGCCTGGCCTGCCAGCCCCATCAATGAGGTCAGGTGCAGCCAGGGAGCCCCCATCTTCCACCAGCTGCACCATGAGGAGAGTCCATTCCCCGCACAGGCTAGGCAGGGCCAGGCAGGTGGCTGCATGACCAGTAGAAGGGGACAGTAGTAGAGTCCTTGAGGCTCTAAGCCCCCAGCCGCTTGCTCATTCATTCATTCACGCTGGCTCCATTGAGGCGTCTGAGATTCGCCTTGTCCTGTGGCCCTGTGCCTGGTATAAATGCCACATAGTGCATACCTACAAATACTGCCTGTGAGTCAGCTTTCCATCACTAGAACAAAGACCTGAGGTAATCAACTTAAAAAGAAAAAAGGTAGCCAGGCTTGGCACACGCCTGTAATCACAGTACTTGGGAGGCTGAGACAGGAGGATCACAAGTTCGAGACCAGCCTCAGCAACTTAGCGAGACTCAGCAACCTAGCAAGATGCTGTTTCAAAAATAGAAAAGGGGGGGGCTGGGGGTGTAGCTTGAAGGTAGAATGTCCCTGGGTTCAATCCTCGGTAACATGTACACACACACACACACACACACACACACACACAGAAAGATTCATTTTATTTTGGCTCCCAGCTTTGGAGGTTCCAGTCTATGGTCGATGACCCCATTGCTTTGGGGCCTGTGGCGAGGCAGCACCTTGTGGCAGGAGTGTGGTGTAGGAAAGCCACCCACCTCATGGCCAGGGAACAAGAGGCAAGAGGAGGAGACTGGGGTCCATGATCCCCTTCAAGGGCACACCCCCAAAGGCCTGAAGACCTCTCACTGGGCCCCACCTTTTAAAGTTTCCAATACCTCCCAATAGCACCAAGCTGGGAACTGAGCCTTGAACACGCGGACCTGTGGGGGACATTCAAGATCTAAACCGTAGCATTGCCTAGCTCTGCAAAGTGATTTCAAAGTCCACCCTATCCTCAATATTTTCCCTTTTTCCTCTGACCTGTTGGCAGAAATTTTACCGTAAGTGATTCATTTCTTTGACATAACTATTGCCCTGTCCAGGTTCTTCTAAAATGCGACCCCTGCCCTCTGGGAAAGAGGTCCTTTTGAGTCCCAGCTTCTGGTAACCTGTGTACAGGAGGCCAAGGCTGTCTTGAATATCCAGGGGTTTGTTGAAGAGACAGCACCGGCAGAGTCAGGACAAGTGGCAGTTCTGTGTGTCCGAGGGTCACCGGGGGTCACTCCGTCACTGCCTCGATAGCCGCAGCCCTGGGCTCACGGTCTTAGATCCGTTTTGCAGGGAAGGGTCAGGGCCAGATCTGGGTCTGTGTGGCTCCCATCCATACCTTCGGCTTCACCCTGCCCCTGCCTGGGGTGTGGGGCATGGTGGTGCTGCAGCCCCTGCAGGGCACCCAGGGAAGCCCCTCCGGCTTACAGCTACGGAAGGTGGGCCTTAGCCACACCGCCTCTGACTTTATGAAAGGCCATCACGTGCAGAATCTAGTCGAGCCGCCCACCATCCTCTGAGGCAGGAATGCCCCCATTTCTCTGATGAGGAAATGGAGACCACCCACTCGTGATACACCATCCCCCTCCCCCACAACAGGCTGGGAAAGGTCTCCAGCCTGGACCTGGTGCCAGGAGGCCAGGCCTTCGGGCAGCCCCCTTCTGCCTCCCTGACCACAGGTCCCTGTCACCAGCCCCGCAGGACCCCTGTTGGAGCATGTTCAGGTCGGAGGGCCACAGGCTGTGTGTGGGCGACAGCTTGGGACCTGGCCACCACCTGTGCCCCTTTTGCCATCTCTACACACACACACACACACACACACACACACACACACACACGTCCATCTTCCAAGGGGAGCGATCCACGGATCTGCTCAGGCCGGCCCCAGGCTAGCTGTGCAGTTCCTAATTGGTCCCCTCCAGGCCGTATTTTCTCGGGTATTGATGAGCCAGTGTCACCAGGACGCAGCCTGAAGCTGAGATGAAGTCAAGACGGATGGAGCCTGGACCTCATCAATCTGCCTGTGGTCCCTGCGGGCTGGGAGGAGCGGGCTGGCCGTTGGGCTCCTCGAGGGGCTGCTTGTTCCTGTCCTGTACCTTGCAAGGTGACCAAGTCGGGCAACCTTCTGGTCTCAGGCTCTGGGGCCTCTCACTGCCCAGGGATAAAATGCCAACTGCTCGCCTGGGCCCCGGGCCCTGTCCCTGTGTGCCCTTTGCTGCCCTGGTTCCTTCCATCCTGTTTCAGCCGGGAAGCTGCCACTTCCTTCCACAAACTGCACCCCGTTCCTCCTTGGGGCTCTGCCTGGAACGTTCTCTTTGTGTCCTGTCATTAGGTCCTGCTGAATAAAACAGGGCTCCCTCGAAGCTCACGCCAGGTTGGATTTCTGTTGTCCTTGGCAGTCTTGATGCCACTTCTGGCCCCTCCAGAGACTAGAGTCAACGAGGCATTGGTGAGATTCCGTTACTCTGAGGCGTCACTGGAACGGGCTCTGTGGCCCCAGGAGCTGTTGTTTCTCACTGTAACCCCAGTACGTAGCACCCTGTAGGCCCCCCACCAATATTTGATGAATGAATAGCACAATTGTCATTGCTCTAATTAAAAACTTTCAAGCCAGGTGTGGTGGTGCATGCTTGTAATCCCAGTACTTGGGAGGCTGACAGGAGGATCACAGGTTCGCAGCCAGCCTCAGCTACTTAGTGAGGCCCTCTGCAACTTAGTGAGACCCTGTTTCAAAATAAAGAATAAAAAATAGGGCTGGGGGTGTAGTTCAGAGGCAGAATGCCCCTGGGTTCAAGCCCCAGTACTGGAAAAAAAAAAAAAGATTGTTTTCTGCTGTCCTGGAGTGAAGTTCAAACTCCTGTGTGGCATTCAAGGCCTGCATGGTTCAAATGAAACAATTCCCTCTGCCTGGAGTTTCCTCCTCATCTATTCTTGTACTTGGTGAACTCCTAGGCATCCTTCAGAGCTTGAGTGGACACCACCTTTCCTGTAAGCCTTCCTGGCTGCCCCAGGTAAAGTTGGTGGTTCTGCAACCAACCGATGGAGATTAGAACCAGGGTGGGCTTAGCCCCGTGGACAACCTCAGCATCCCGATGTGATGGTTATGATGAAGAGCAGTTTCCTGATGTGTCCCTTATTCCAGCCCATCACAGCCCTGGGGGCTGCTGGCTCCACCCCCCTTTACAGGTGAGGACAGCAAGGCTCAGAGAGGAGACCTGGCTGGCAGCAGCGCCTGGACAGATAGACTCAGAGCCGCGCTTGTCACTTGCTCCCTGCACTGAGGTGGAACGGGAGGCTGGGGCCTTGGAGTCACAGGGATGGTTTCGGGGAAGAAGTCTGAGTGGAGACTGGAAGGGAGAAGACACATTTTCCAGGCAAAGGGGTGCAGGGCACAGTGGGCAGTGGGGACTCTGGACAGAGGGACAGGGGTGGGGTAGCGTGGAGCAAGGAGGCTCAGAGGTCTGGGGCCGCAGGGGCAGCGAGCGGGGAAGCCCATGCCGGGGCCCTCGCAGGGACCTGGGGAGGGTCTAAGCCTCCTGGCATGTGACCCCAGTGGGGTCTGGGTCCTGTGGTCCTTCAATTCTGCTTGTTCAGTCTCCACCCTGTTCTCTTAGCCGTGTCCCCTCCGGAGTGACAGGGCAGGTGAGGACTGCTGGTATTTGTCCCTGGGGAGCATTTGCTGTGTAGAAATCCCTGGAGATAAAAGTGAGAAGGAGCTGGTGAGTGACCATCCCCCAGGGATTGCGGGCCCTCGCTGGTCTGTCTCATCAGAATGAGCACGTGTCGCTGTCCCCCTCCCTGGCAGCCTCGGGCTCCCTGTGTGGTCCAGCGGCCGGTGGCCTCCCCAGCAGCAATCTGGACCAGCTGCAGCTCTGGTGTTGGCCGGGGTGCTCAGCGCCCCTCTGCCCACAGTCAGCGCCGCTTTCAGGCCTGTGTGGACACACCAGGCGGCTGGGGGCAGTCCTGGCCCATTTCACCCTCACTTCTGCCCAGCAAGGCAGGTGTTACCCCCACCCCCATTTCTGCAGAGGTGGAAACCAAGGCCCAGAGAGGTAAAGTAACCTGACCAGTGGGGTGCAGCCAGGACTTGGACCCAGGTCTGGCTGGCTCCCCAGGCCCCACCTCACCTCTGTCCACCCCAATCCAGCCACCCTTCAAGGCCCTACTCAGGGAGCCCAGATTCAGTTCTTAGGTGGGAGCGAAGCTGAGCGTTCGTTCATTCATTCATTCATTCATTCATTCATTCTTATATATTGTGGGCCTACCCAGCACCTCAGGCACCTTTCTGGGCACGGGGACACTGGAAGTTGAAGTCCAGGCTGTGATGTTTGCTGTATGACTTTACCCAGGTGCTTTGGGGCCCTCAGAAATGACCTCTCCGAGCCTCCGTTCGTTTGTGAGGCAGGGCGATGTTGGTGCCTGCCCTGCATGGCCGTGAGGAACCGTTCCTGGCGCACAGTAGGCCCTCTGCACCCCTGGCGCTCACTGGCCTCCAGGAAACACCTCCAACCCCTCCGGCTGGTGGACAGCTCCTTGCTCTGAGCACTGCTAGGGTGGGGCCTGAGGGTCAGCTGGGTCTCCAACTGACTGTAGACACCTTGGGGGCCGGGGCTGTCCCCCCATGGCCCCTCAGCCCACCCAGCCACCACACCAGGGCTCTGCACATAATAGACACTTAATACATGTTTATGGAATTGAATTAACGATAAAACGAGATAATGGCCTGGAAGGAGCCTGAGTTGTTAGGAGGGAATGCACAGCGTAAAAACCAGGCATATTTTTTTAAGCAGATTAATCTGGTCTTAACTCATTCTAATAGCCCGCGCCCCTATTGGCCAAGGCCATTATTATAATATACGGCCAGGGCCGCGGAGCCGGGAGATAGCGGCGCCTCAAAGTTCATCTTCCGAAGGACACCGCGGCTGGCTGCCTCCTGGCTGTCCATGCCGAGGCCCAGAGAGGCTGAGGGACCTACCTGGGGCCACACAGAGGGCCTGGGAAGAGTGAAGAGACCAAGGCTCAGGCTGTGGGGCCACCTGAAGGGGTGTGAGGCGGCACGGAGGACTGCTCCTCTGGAGTGATTACGGTCTCTGTGCTTGGTGCCTGGTGCCCGGGCTGGAGCTGCGATTCCCTCCCAGGGTGCTCTCTACCCAACCCTTCACCTCTGTGAATCACAGCCTGGAAGTCAAGTCTAGGGCTACAGAATGCACAAGCCCTAGAGGAGTGGGGTACGGAGCTGACATCAGTCATTTACACCATAGTCTGAGCTCACATCCAGGTATGTGCTGAGCTCTGAGTGACCTGGGGACCAATGGACTATTGGAAGGAAGGTGAGACCCGGAGCCGTGACTTCACAGTCACCCTTCCCAGCTGTCCTCTGCCCTAGTCCTGAGTACAGATGGGAAGCTGGAAATGAAGGAACTTGGCTGCACTGGGGGAGGAGAGGTTCAGGCGGTAGTCAGAGAGGACTCGTGGTCCAGGGGGAGGAGGATGGCCATGCTCCGACGGCCGGGTGCTGCTGCTCAGGTATAGGGCGCAGCCACTTCAATGGGTGCCCTACATGACTGTCCTCTCCCAGCTCATCTTGGGGTGATGCTGTGCTGTCACCAGAGCCCCACGGAGCCTCTGGATGGCTCAGGTTGGTGCCCAGTGCTGGCTCTCGATCACTTCGGTCTTGAGCAGGTATTGCCACCTGAGCCTCTGTTTCCCGGTCAAGAGAATGGGCACAACACACGGTGCTGGGTACAGCTCCGAGAAGTGCCCCCGGTGCCATTTCCCTAATTCTCCCGCCATGGGGAGCCCAGCATGGGGTGTGTCTCATGCCCTGTAATGCTCAGGGTTCCAGGGGTCAGAGCAGAGACTCACGGCCGCCTGATGATGAAGGGTAATGGAGGGGAAGGGAGGTTTCTCTCGACTGGGGGCTCCTCCATTGGAGTTTGCAGGGAGGGGCTGCCCAAGCCTGGGGGTACCCTGGTAGCTCCCCGCTCTGCTTCCCACCTGCCTCCTGGCAGGCGGACGATCCTCAGCTGCCGCCCAGCCTGGCGGGGCGGCTGCAGCTTTAATCAGCCATCGCGCCGCTTTCCTTGGAAGGGGAAATTGCAGGTGGCAACTCGTAATTTCCCAGGCTTCTCCCTTTCATTAATTTCTCCCTGCAAAATGGAGGCTTTCTGCTGAGCTGGGGAATTGGCAGCAGAGCGCGGCATCTCTGGCCCCGCCGTGCTCTCTGCTGGAGCTGGGGTGGGGGCACCGTGTGCGCGCTGTTGGCCGTGCCCCCTCGCAGAGGCCAGAGGTTTATTCCTTGTTCAAATTGGCTTGCTGAGCCCCACTAGGTCTGGAAAATTGCTTGGTTCGCCCTGTGCTTGCTGCTCCATCCCCGGTAGCGGTGGCAAGAGGAGGCAGAGGTGGGAACTGCCGGTGGGCTGTGAAGGGGGAAGAGGGCTCTGAGCCCCAGGGGCACTCTGCACCTCAATTTCTGCTAGAGTGGGCTTCGGTAGCCGGAGCATCCCTCCTGAGGGGTCTTCCTGCCTTCCAGTGCTGAGGAGGGGCAGACCCCTCAGCCCCCCAGGAGGTAGATGTTACACTGACGACAAGACCCACCTAGGGCTCACTGCTGGGTGGGTTAGGGGGTATGGGGAATGAAGAATGATCAGCCTGGGGAAACCAGAGTCTCACAGGGTAGGAGGTGGGTGGAAAAGGGGTTTTGGTCCGGAACAGCACATGCTAAGGAACAGAAAATGCCATCCATCCAGTCCTAAGACAGCGGTTAAGCAGCCACTCAGAGAAATAATAGCATGGACCTAGTGGGGTCAGCCAGGGGTCCGGCATGAAGAGTTTTGTCTCGCCTGGGGACTGGGATATACTTGGTCAGATGTGTGGTTTAGAGAAACCTATGGGTGCTCAGTGTGGAGAGTGGGAAGGGAGGATGCTGGGGACTTCTGGGGTGCTGTTCTGCTGGGTGACAGTGCCACTCCCTGAGAGGTGTGGCAGGGAGACTGGGGGAGAAGGGAGATGGTCCTCATCAAGAGGAAGTAGTCAGTCACTGCCTAGTATGAATTAGAGAGTTGGGCCAACTGGGTAACTAATTCTCACCAGCAGCCTTCGGGGACCAGAAATGACACTGGAAGGGCACGGCTTACTTTTGCTTGGATTTGTAGTGCTTGTGGGACTGCATGAGGGGGACCCAGGAGGGATGCAGTTCAGTTCCTGCCATCTCTCCTCTATGGGTGACCAGGGAGAGGGTCTGCTGTGTGTCCAGAGACCCCTACAGTTTGCGTATTCTCTGAGGGGTGAGTTTCTATGAACCTGCTTCCAGGGAAGGGCACAGGCTTTGCAGACAGAGACCCCAGGGCACGGAGCCACTGATGGGACCCGGGGCCAGGTTAGGCTAGGCGCTCCAGTCCTCAGGCTGGAAGAGGGCCCAGTGTTTGCCCCTGGCCATACAGGATGTGGCTGTGGACCTCCCTGGGGGAAACCACACCTGGTTCACACCCTACCGAGAACACCCATGAGGCAGGGGCACCTCTTGCTGGAAGTGGAGCAGCTCCTTTTGGAGGAATGGACACATCTCCCAGGGTTGATGTGAGACTTAAATATTCATGTGATTGCCTGCCTGGTGCGATAGCTATAGACTGATCTATTGCTACTGCTGACCCCCGGGGCAGGAAGAGCTCTGCAAAGCGCAGAGGCTTTGTGAGCCCCGGGAGGCACCCAGTTCTCTTGGTGACTTGGGAGGGCCCTTCGGGATGGGACTGGGTGTCCCAGGGCCCAGGTTCAGGGGCTCACGCTGAGATGTGTGCCTCCTCTCCGGAGCACAGGGCTCTCTCCCCTCTTGCCAGCTTCTTTGCTGATGCCCCCCAGCATACAGCCTCGCCTCCCCACCTCTGCCTAGCCACCTCTCCCCAAGCCCGCAGTCTATTTACAGAGTTTCTAGGCGGGAATCTAGTGCTGCTTTGATCTTTTCGGAGGAATGGGCAGCTGAGGCCGGGCGGGAGCCGGCTGTATATTTTCTCCGGTAATGGGGTATTAAGTAGACAGCCCAGATGGGGATCTCCCGGCGGGCGGGAGGGGGGTAGGGCACAGCTTGCTTCGTATCAGCCTGAAATATGGCCCCATCACCGGCCAAACCTCAAAGGATGCTACCTTTGGGCTGGCTGGGGACCAGCTTTGATGTTCTCACAGTGGAGGGATGGGGCAGACCTTCCTGGCACAGCCAACCGCCGCCTTGGCCACAGCTGGGCTGGAACGTGTCCGCCAGGCACCTGGGAGAGAGGGGCCCCTCCCCACTGCCCTCCTCTCTGTCTCCTTCCCTTTCTGCACCCTGCCCCCCACCCCTCCTCCCTTCACCTTCCTCCTCCTTCCTTCTCCCTCTGGCCTGAACCATTTCCAAGTTGTACACGCCTCTCCCACCCACAACCTGACCTGTCACCTGGCTGAACGTATGGAAGGGGCACAGGCCACCAAGACCACGGGTGAGGAGAGGGAGCTTTCCCTCCCTTACCTGGTCAGAAGTGAGGCCAAGCCAGTGTGGTAGTGCACACCTGTCATCCCAGTACTTGGGAGGCTGAGACAAGAGGATCGCAGGTTCGAGAACAGCCTCAGCCACTTAGACCCTCAGCAACTTAGCGAGATCCTGTATCTTAAAAAAAAAAAAAAAGTGAGGCCGGACAGCCTGGAGTCGATGCCCAGTGCACGTGCTCCCCAGGCCAGTGCTCTAAGCTCCGCGTTCTCGCCCTGGTCTGGAAAGCGGGGTGCGGTAGTAGCTGCCCATGAGGTTGGTGCATGTGAAGTGAGGAAGTATTGCTAAGTGCGGGGATCCCCGCCCTGCGCTGGGCAAATGCTTTGTCAGTTGCTACATTCGCTATTTCTATTTGATCTAGGGCCTGGGGCTGAGCCTCTTTCAGCCTCAGTTTCCCCCTTAGTACCATGGTGTAAATAACCCCTAGCTAGGATGGGGAGGATTAAGTCAGACCTTGCATTACAGAACTTGACACAGGGGCATCTGATGGGGGGGGTGCGATGGTAGTTTCCATGAATGGTTCCCCCTGGGGTCAGTTAAACCCAACCATGTGCTGGGCTGGAGGCTGGAGGCTGGAGGCAGGAGGCCGGAGGCCGGAGGCTGAGGCAGAGCCAGGTGAGCCCAGCTTGGAGTCTCACCAGGCAAGTGGATGCACTCAAGTCCAGTGAAGAGGTCCTGCTGGGAGCACAGTGTGGGAGGGGCTGTGAGCTGCAAGTCCAGTGTGGGCCGGGGTCCTGGAGCAGGGCCAGCTTCCTTCCTCCTTTCTCCGCTCCTTCTTGCTGCTCCCCTCCCCCAGGAGACTTCCAGCCCATCAAGAGCTTGGAAGCAGAGGGCCCGGCCCCTGGCTGCCCCTCACTGGCTGGTGACCTTGGCAAAGTGTCCTCTCTAGTCTCAATTGATCTCTGCCCCCCAGGGGCCCCCACCCGCCAGCCTAGGAGCCCACGGGGAGGCCACTCGTCCTCCCACGCCAGATAAAAATATCGAGGCTGCCAGCCTCCAGGGCTGGGGGGGACAGTACCTGCTGGAGCCATGGCGGGGTCCCTCCCCAGGGCGCTTCCTCAGGGCTCAGGTGAGGGTCTGGCCCAGGTTGTCCAGCCGTAGCAGGGCCTGGAATCCGGACCTGCCAGCCCTGAGTCATGGGTGCACGCACCAGCCCATGCGGCCCCCCAGCCAGGCGGCTTTGTTCTCTCGAATCATCTTCCATGACTGGAACAGAAATCTGCCGCAGGAATGGCCGCCTGTGTGCTGGGGTGAAAGGGAGACCCCTGTCCCCCGTGAGAACGCTCAGAGAACCGTGGGGTGAAACCAGCTCTCCCAGCCATACAAGTACGGTTCTCACGTTCCCACGCTCACTCTTCCTGGGGTCTCTGTGACCTCTGAGACGCAGTCTAGCGGCTCTGGGTAGCCGCGTGGCCCCTGCCCACCCAGGCCCGTGAGTGACTGCTTGTACTTGACAAAGCCCAGCCACCCCTCGCCTCTGGGCCTGTGTGCATGCATTCCTTCTGCTGGGAGCAGTTCTCCCTGTCTCCCTCTTGCAGGTGATTCCTCTTTGGAGGGACCCAGGTCACCTGCTTGGCCCAGCCCTGGCCCGTCATGGGCTCTCACCCTGTGGTGGTGGTGTGGTCACCTCTGTCTGCCTCGCCTCTCTCCCTGGGGCCTGGCACATAGTAAATGCTCAGTAAACACTTGCTGAAGACTGAGTGACCTTCAGAACAGCATTTCCAGCCCTGCATCCTCACCCCCGCCCCCAGGATCTGTGCCCATCTCTCTCCTGCCCAGACACCTCCAAGAACTGCCCAGTGCTCTGGGATCTGGCTTTCCAGGCTCCCCACACCTGCCCCCCATCCAGCCTTGCCCCCTGACCCCTAGCAGCCCCTGACACCCCACCCTGGGGTTCAGGTCCTATGCTCTCAGGATTCTCTGCCCTGCCCCGGAGCCTTCCTTTGGGGGAGATCTCACCCCACTCCACCCACAGAGGCCCCTGACTCCTCCATGGAGACCCCACATCTCTGTCCCAACCACAGTGCAACAAGGTCCCTGCCCTGGGCTGATTCTAAGAATGCCTGCTCAGGATGGGGCCCGGGGGCGCAGAGGCTGCCCAGGAACTAACTGACAGGGTCAGAATGAAGGGAGAGGAGCCGTTGCGTACTGGGCAGGCCTGGGCTGCACATGGAGTGGGGGCAGGAGGTCCCGAGACCCTCCCACACCACTGACCTCCCACACTTCTGGTTCCCCAGCAGTCATAGCCCTGACCCTGGGACTTGGGGTCTTGGGACCTCTTCCCTGTAGTGCCCACTGTGTGACCTTCAGCAAGCCCCTGTCCCTCTGGGCCTCTAGGACGCTCTAAGAAACAGAAGCTGCAGCCTGGCTGAGAGGTCCTGGGTCCAGTCCGGACCTGCTCTGTTTGGCCTATATAGTGTTTTTTTTTTTTTAACTTGAGCCAATATTAAAATGTGGAAGCTTTTCGCGTAAAAACCCAGATTTCCGGCTTCTCTCCTAACTGGGCTGGCCCCGCAAGCTTGCTGGGTGGGAGGAGCTGGGTGGGCTTTCTCTTGGCCCCCTGCCACTGAGCGGGGGCCCTTCTGCCCCACCAGCCAGTCTTCTCTGGGGGAAATGGGTTCCGCCTCCCCGTCCTCTGCCTGAAGATAAAACTGCATTCTCCCCCAACCCCCCAATATTCTAGACAATCTGCCTCGTTTTAAAATTCCTTCAGCAGCCCCGGGCCCAGCGGCTTCTCCCAGCGAAGGAAGCAGAGGAACGAGGCGGCACGTGACTGTGCTCTGCGGCGGGGAAGCTTTGATGTTGCGGAGTGCGGCCGCCCCTCCCCCTCCCCTCCCCTCCCCTCCCGCCTTTCTTCCTCGGCTCCTCTCCCCCTTCTCCTCCCCCTCCACTTCCCCCTACTCTTCTCTCTTCCCTCCGCCCTCCGCTTCCTCCTCCTCCTCCTCTGCTATTTCTCTCCCCGCCCCTCCAGGTACCTGCTAATTGCTGCTCTATTTCTTACCTAGCTTGGTGAGACCCAGGCAGATCTCCCCCAGGAGGTTGAAGTTTTGGAGTGGGGGAGGGGACCCTGCCCTGGGGTGGGAGAGAGGGAAGAGTGACTAGTGGCCAAGGAGGACACTCCTCCACCTCCTACCCCTGTTCCTTCTCCCCTGCCCCCCCCCCCGGGTTCCTAGGTGACCGGCCACTACCACATGTGTAATGCATGAGGCTTCCAGGCCAGGGCTGCAGCCCTTTTGTCCTGGGGGGAACTGGAGGCTGTCGGGCTGGAGTGGGGTGGAGCAAGATGAGGGGTACAGGAGTGAGCAGCACCTGGGGGGTATAGGATACAAATGGGGAAGGACCCCGTGTTCCCCTCCCAGTGGGACCCCTGCGCTGGCCTCCCTCAGTGAGTGCTGGAGGGGGGGTCTCTGGCTGCTCCTGCTACCAGCCCCAGCCCCACCCTAAAGGCTGGAACCTCGGGGGGCCTGTATCTGGGCCCCGGCCCTCTCCCGCAGGGGCAGGTGGATGTGGAAACCCTCCTGTCAGGGTTCACAGCCATCCACCGTCCCAGCATGACGCCGCAGCGGGGTGCCTCCTCCATGCTGGCACAGGGCGGGGGCGGGGCCTGTCCTGGCCCCTGGGGAGGGGTTGTCCACTGTCCCGGCCCCAGGCACTGGCCCTGCCCTGCCCTACTTTCTATGGTTAAATCCATCCTCCTGGCAGGCCAGCCCATGAAAGGCAGGTGTGGAGACAGAGCAGTAAGATTGTGATCCTGCTGGCGGGTGGACCATTTGCAGGGGGCATGAGGGTGTCAGCTGTCCCCCCCAGCACCATCACTCACTGTCCCAGGTTCAGGGAGGTGCCTACACTGACAGCAGGACACTTCCCACCAGCCGTCCCCTTGCGGGGCCACCAGAAGCACCCACTTCTAGTGTCTGCGCTGCCTCACCCGAGCCTTGGTGGCACCAGGGCTGGCTTCTCAGCAGCAGCTGTTCTCACGCTCCACACCCGCCGGGAGTCCAGCCACGGTCAGCCTGCGGGGTCCTCCCCCCTACTCTGTCCAGAAGGACCTCCACCCATCAAAGCCGTCCAAGGGCATCCCCAGCTCCCCAGAACCTCCCAGAGGAGCCTCTAAGGAGCTGAACAGTAATTCTGGGCCCTGGTTTGCACCCTGATTAGCTGTGCAGCTTTCTGTAAGTCACTGGCCCTCTCTGAGCATGTGAGAAATGTAGATAGCAACAATAACTTCTCTTCCACAGGCTTGTTTTGAATAGGTTGAGAAGATAGGTGGTGAAAAAGGCTGTAGCACTCATACAGATGTGAGCAGCTGGGATGAGTTTGAACCCCCAGTGCCCAGCCTGGAACCCAGCACACATCGCAGACGCCAGCTCTGAGTGTGTCAGCGACGGGGCCCTTGCTGTGAGCCTGTGGCATGTCCCTTCCAGCTGAAGGCCCCTCACCATCAACCAGGAATGGTGGGCCCTGCCTGACGGGGGTCACGGCTGTTGGGGGGACGCAGATCCTGAGGCTTTCTGTTGTGGTCTGTGGGACAAGAGGGGATCCACACGAGACGGCCCTGTGCAAGTTGATCTGAACTTGGCTCATGATTCCGGCCAGTTTTTCCTGGGCCTGCCTTGTCTGGGGGTAGGGAGAGGGTGTCATGAAGGGGCAGCTCTGGGGGGCTGAGCTTCGAGGCCTGGGCTTTGTGGGCATTTGTGGTTGGTTCTGGGAACTGCCCCTCCCCAGCGCCCAGCTTCTCCAGCTCAGGCATGGCGGCCCTCGCAGCTGTGCCCAGGGAGGTAACCCAGGAGGCTAAGCCCTCGTCACTGCAGCTCCAGGGATGGTATGACCAGTCCCCCAAAGTATTTAGGAACATCTCCTCTGCCCAGGCCTGGTGGGTCATGGGCAGTGGTCCCTTACCTGTTTTCTATTTCCAGCCCCTGGTGGGCCCTGCAGTGCAGCGCTCTCTGATTGCCCAACAGTTCCCAGTTGCAGGCCTGGGCACTTGCACCCGCCTGAGCCGGTGGAGCGAGAGGGTGGGGGCACAGGTTCTGAGGCCCGATTCCAATCCCACCCCCTCCTCCAGCTTGCGGTGTGGCTCTGGGTGAGTTATGAAGCACCTCTCTGAGCTCAGTGGCCACGTGTGTGGCCATAACAGCCTGTCCCCCCGGGAGGAGTCAGCACAGGAGCACAGCGTAAGTGCATGCTTTGTGTCAGCGGTAGTCATTGCTGTTTTTATTATTATTTGACTTGAAAATCCCCTCCTGCTCCATGTGCTGCTTCTACAATAATTGTCCATGAAAAGCTGAGCCGAATAAATGGGTACGGGGCCTTTTGGGTCCCCACCCAGGGAGATTATGTCCCCCAACCCTGCTCAGGGCTGGCATCAATGGGGCCCCCTGGAGGCTGCCGTGTCTAGGAAAACTTGGCCCCATCCTGGTGGCCTGGCCAGGGCCCCGTTCGGGGACAGGGGGTCTCAGCCCTGCCTGGCCTGCCTCCCGGCTGACAGCTCGGGCACTGTGAGCTGGCTGCCGGCCAAGCTGCTTCCTCTCCCGGCTGGCTGCTATCCCGGGCCCGATGCCAGGGGTCCGGCTGGTGGGCAGCAGCTCGAACGCCGCAGAGCTGTGATCCCAGCCAGGAGACTCCAGGCAGGGCTGGGTGTTGGGGCCTGCAACTGCCCCTCGAGGCCCTTGGGGAGCTGGGCACAGGGGCATCGGCTCTCAGCAATGTCCCCCAGGTTGGTGCCCCCTGCGGAGCTGGGATGAGCAGACTGGGGGAAATAGCAGGAAGAAGAGCACAGCTGGGGCAGAGGGGTGATGGAGTGGTGCGGAGCCTCCAGCAGCCTTCATATCCTCATCCAGAAAATGGAGCCAGTTTGTGCCCCTGTGGTCTGTTTCGTAGCCAAATATTCAGCCAGCTCTCAGAGTGTCCATGTGTCCATGGACACTGTAGCGCCCCAGTCCATGGAAGGTGTAGCACCCCAGCTATAGCTGGGGGAGGATAGGCTGCTGCTGAAGGTGATGGTGATAGCAATGGTGCTGCTGCTAGGCACCCCAAGCACTCAAACACCAGCCCTGTGCAAGCGTGAACTCACGCAGGGGTCCTCAGAAACTCCACTGAGATAAAGATGTCTTTACCCCCATTTTATAGATGAGGAAACAGATCTACTTCCTGTGAGTTAGTGGCCAAAGCAAAACTAGAACCCTGGCAGGCTGGCCTCAGAGCCTGCACCTTGGGCGAGGCCAGGGGTCTGGGCATTGAGAGCACCACACGGGGTTGGGGAGCGGGTCATTCTGTGAGTGGCACAGGAGGGCTGCCTGGAGGAAGGGATGGTACGTGGGTCCGGGCTGAAGACTGTGCTGGGTTTCTGCTGGCAGCCACCTTTGACAGAGGCCAAGGCAGGGAGGCCTCTCTAAGGAGGTGCCAGTGGAGCTGTGACCTGAAGGAGCCGGGCCAGATCTGGGGAGAGCATCCCAGAGTGGGGAAACAGGCGACCAAGGTCATGAGGCTGGAACAGGCTGGGCATGTTGGAAGGACCGGGAGGAAGGCCTGTGGAGGGGGAGCGTAGAGTGGATGTGGCAGAGAAGGGCTGGGCTGGCTCACAGGAGGTGGGGCCGTTGCAGTAAGAGAGGAGTTTGGAGGTGGTTCTGGCTGCTGTGCCCTGCCCCATGTCATCTCCCTCGGTTGCAGTGGGGGGTTCATCATTGGGTCTTTGAGTCCCCGTGCCCTGTAGCTGGTAGTGTTCTGGGGGGGGGGCGACCTAGCCGCCTCTGCCTTCCTTTAGGCTCTGCGCAGGCCTTGTGGACAGCCTTAACAAGGACAGCGGCCATGCTGTCCTTGTCCTGGAGCCCCAAGGGCCATTCCTGTGCCCCCAGGCTCTCCTTTCCACCACCTCACTGGCTTGCATCTTTCCCCGTGGTGAAACAGGACAATCCAGGCTTGGCTGGTGACCAGAGCCAGCCCCTTCCTCCTGAGCCCCCTGTCCTCATCTGTACAGTGGGGACATCGTTGCCTGCCTTGGCCTTGGGGCTTAAACAAGAGAGTCGTCAAGGCCCTGCCTGGAGCCCAGCCCGGGCCCTGTCAGCGGCCGCTGTTGCAAATAGGAATCTGAAATCCTTGTGACCGCCGGGCCCAGCACCCTGGACAGCAACAGCCTGGCCCTGCCCTCTCCCGGAGCCGGAGGGAGGTCCCTTTCCCGCCCCCGGCGTCCCCGCCCGGGCCACGCCCACCCCACCGGCCGCCTTCCCGCCCCGGAGTCTTTCGTCTTCGGCACACAGTCTGGTAATTAAAAACCTTCAAGGGGTCTTTATTGAGTTAGCATTAGTTATTTTGTCAGGCTAGGAGAGCGAGAGAATTATCTGTCCTCCGGGAGAGGGGGCTGGGCGGGGGCCGTGGGCTGAGATTGGCAGGTGCCTCTGTGCGCTGCAGGCGACACCCCGCCCCGGCGGCCCCACGCCCCGCGCCCCAGCCCCGTCCTGGTCGCTGGCCTAGAGCTCCGTGAGCTCCTGGCTTTCAAAACCAGCCCCCGCCAGAGCCGAGCTGGCTACGAGGGGTTCTTTTCTGCCTAAGCTAGGCTTGGGGGCCCGGCTAAGTCTCTTAACTCCTTCAGGGGGAGCCTGGACAGTGGGTCGGGGTGGGTACCCCAGGCCTCCTCTTTATCCACCCCTTCCCATAGCCTGAGAGTGCCCCCTTACAGAACCAGGTAAGGCATACCTGGGTTTGGAGCTTTGATCTTGGGCTACCCCTCACCTGTCTGCGCTCAGACTCTCACCTGTAAAATTAGGACGGCAGCCTCCCCCCCTTCCAGGTTGTTCTGAACAATAAAGGAGGTGAAATTTGAGCTCCCTTGTTCTAGAAAGGCCCTCTTTATATTCCCCTGGGTCTGTTTAAATGCCCAGCCCTAGGGGAGAACCAACCTTTGCCCCCTGTTTGTCACTCACTTTGTGACAACTTGACACTCTGAATGCTGGCAGTAACCTTGAAAGATAGATGTGGTCAGCCCATATTTCAGATGAGTAAACTGAGGCTTGGAGCAGTGAGTTTTCCGAGTGATGACCAGGAGTGGGGTCTTTCCGGGTACGGCACTGGGGCTTGGGAAACACCGCACTGAGGGCAATGCTGTGTGTGTGTGTGTGTGTGAGAGAGAGAGAGAGAGAGAGACAGACAGACAGACAGACAGACTCTCCTGGGACTTTCCCTGCTAGAAGCCTGAGAGCCAACCCTTTAAACCATTGGATCTTTGGGGGAAGGGACCAAAGGATACTTATCAGCCTGTTCCAGGTCTTGGGACTGACCCAGGGCGCCCTCCTGGGAGACTGACCTGGCTCCCTAGCCCCTCTGCCCTCCCTTCGGGGCCCAGCCCCTGAAATCCAGGCCCAGCCATTCCTGTGGGGCGCACTGGGGGTGGGTGGGGGCTCAGGGCTGAGGAGCTGTGTGTCTGTGCCACCCACTGTCAGACTGGTCACCCAGTAAGGCTTTCCGGGACTGTGCCTGCTGCACTGAGGCAGGCCTCAGGCGCACGCACGCTGGAGGAGCAGGCAAGAGAGGCATCGAGGAGCTGACCTGGAACAAGGAGGCCCAGGAGGCCCATCTGGACCCCAGCGCATCCCTGGTCCTGGGTCGCCATATCGCCTGTGTGGTGCTTTGCAGCTCAGACAGGCTCCCTGTCCTTCAGGTTCCTGTCCGAACACCCCCTCTGGGAATCCTGGGATCTCCCCAGGTCCGCTTGCCGCCCACTTCCCAGAGTCCCACAGCCCACGTTGGTTTTGACACTCTAGGTTGTCACCTCCTTGAGGACAGGGTGAGCCCCGGTTGGGTTCTCAGTCTCGGAGCATCTGCCGGGTCCCTGTTTTCTGCCAGCTCTGCTGAGATTCCTCATCCACAAAGCCAGCTTAAGACACAGCACTGGTGCGTGGGGACCTCAGGAGAGGATGTGGGCAGAAAGGGCCCTGTACTGTACGCTCAGCCCCCATGCACACATTTTTTTCTTTTTCTTTTTTTATGTGGCACTGGCGATTGAACCCAGGAACATTCTACTACTGGGCTAAACCCCCAGCCCTATTTTATTTTTTATTTTGAAACAGGGTCTCACTAAGTTGTTGAGGCTGACTTCGAACCTGTGATCCTCCTGTCCCAGCCCCCCAAGTACTGGGACCTACGTGTAAATTCCATCCTGAGTGGGACATGGAGCCCGAGAGCCAGAGATGCTCCCTCCTGCTGTCTGCAGGATGTGGGCAAGCTCTCCCTTTGCGAAATGGGGGTGTTCACTCTGATCCCGTGAGACTGTGAACAGAGCCCCACATGTAGGAGAGGCCCAGGAGTGTTCGTTCGTGAGTTGTTTCTAAGCCTCAGTTTCCTTATCTGAGGAATGGGAGAGAAGTTCTTTGGTTTTTCTCCTGTTCATAAGACACATGCGTGGTAATATGTGAGAGACCTGGTACTTGCCCAGGTGGGACACCTCAGGTCCACAGAGGCAGGGGGACAACTGGTGTTCTTTAGCCTGGACAGGTGTTGGCTGCTCTGGGGGAAACCATGGAGCCCTACATCCCTCACATCTGTGGCCTGGACTTCGATTCTCTTAATCTGCACTGGAAGGAATGGGTTGAGCCCCAAATCCTCCAGCAGCTCTCTGCCACTCCGTTTTTGTTTTTGTTTTTGTTTTTGTTTTGGTGGTGGCTTTCTTTTTCTTTCTTTCTTTCTTTTTTTTTTTTTGTGGTGCTGGGGACTAAACAGAAAGGCGCTCTACCTCTGAGCTACACCCGCAGCCCTATTTTATTTTTTATTTAGGAACAGAGTCTTGCTAAGTTGTGGAAGGCTTCATTAAGTTGCTGAGGCTGTCCTCAAATCTGCGATCCTCCCGCCTTAGCCTCCCAAGTACTGGGATTACAGGCATGTACCACCACACCCAGCTTGCTGCTCACTTCTTTAGGCCGGGCCCACCCCTCTGTGTCACACGCTCGGCCTCCCACTCACAGCGCTGGGCCAGAGTCAGTAGACCTGGTTCTTTTGCACTCTGTGGCCCCAGGGCCTCACCTTTCCCCGGCCTGGGCCAACCTCTGCAGCCAGAGCCCATGGCTAGCTCAGGTGGCCTGGGTCACAGCCATCCCAGGCCTCCGCAGACGCATGCCCTGCTCTGAGCACTGTGCCACACCCTTCCTGTTCTCATCTGATTCCCCAGGCTGAGGCTACATGCATTCCATACCCAGCTAAGGACACCCCTCTTTTGGCATGTGATGGTCCCCAGGGGAGGTACCACCATAGGAACCGCTGCTACGGGGATCAGGGTCCAGACCACCCAGCTGCTCTTTGAAGGAGTAGCCTAGGGGCTATTTGGCCCATGATCCACAGCAGCCTTAGGACTCTGTCCACCTTGTCCAGACTGTAGTGTGAAGATACCTACTCTCTCCCCCTGCAGTGACTTCTTCTCAATGACCACCTCTTCCTGGAAGCCTCCCCTGACTCCCAAGCCTGTGGAAGGGGGTCCCTTTCCTGGGGCTCAGGCTGGACCCTGGGCATAGGTTTACATATTTTTCTTCCTACCAGACCGTGAGCTCCTTGAGGAACATTATGCATTTCTGGGTCCCCGGGCCTGGCCTATAGTAGGTGCTCAGTAAATGCCTGTGCTTGGTGGACAGGGTATGGGAGCTGGGAGGACCTCAAAGATCATCTCATAGAAAAGGAGATGGAATCCCAGAGAGGGGAGGGACTAGGGTGTGGAGGGAAGCTGCATGGTAGAGAGGAAAGGGCCCTGGGTTTGAATTCTGATAGCCTGGAGACTGACCTGTCTGGGCCACTTCTCCGTGCCTCAGTTCCCTTTTTTATAAACAGGCATGTTAAAGCTGCCTCCTGTGGTTGTACTGAGATTGAACCAAGGTACAGCAAGAGGGGGAACTTTGCAAAGCCCCTGACAATGTGGCTCTTCCTGGCACAGTTCTAGGGGCCTCAGTGGGTCTGGGTGGGCAGGAGGCCTGTCCCCCAGGTCCCTGTGAGCTCTGGGAGGCTGACCTAGATGCCAGGCTTGCCAGGGACTCCCTAATACAGGCCAGTGACTCATCCCATTGAAGGGGGAGGCCCAGGTTCCCCCGAGCCAGTCAGCTTGGGTTGGGCGTGTGCCCCTTCTCTTCATGGGCCTTCCGCTCCTGGCCTTCTCTGGGCTGCGAGTATTACCAGCCACACTGAGGAGAAAGGGTCCCTCCTGTGCTAAGCAAGGGGCAAGGGCAGAGGCCTGCTCCCACGGACCCCAGTCTTCGCCCTGCAGCTACCCAGTCAAACCTACAGCTGAGGCCACCTCTCTTCCCTTGGGACTGTGTGTGTGTGTGTGTGTGTGTGTGTGTGTGTGTGTGTGTTACTGGGGATTGAATCCAGGGGCATTCTACCTCTGAGCTACACCCGCAGCCTTATTTAATTTAATTTATTTTTTTATTTTTTGGTGCTGGGGGTTGAACCCAGGGGCATTCTACCTCCAAGCTACACCCCCAACCCTGTTTTATGTGTTGTTTTAAAACAGGGTCTCACTAAGTTGTAAAGGGCCTCACTAAGTAGCTGAGGCTGGCCATGAACCTGCTAGCCTGTCTTAGCCTCCCAAGTACTGGGATTACAAGCTTGTGCCACCCTGCCCAGCTCTATTTTAATTTTTATTTTGAAATAGGGTCTTGCTAAATTGCAGAGAGTCTCACTAAATTGCTGAGGCTGTTTTCAAACCTGTGATCCTCCTGTCTCAGCCTTCCAAGTACTGGGATTATAGGTGTGCACCACCACACCCGGCCCATGTTTTTATATTTTGAACAGATGATTTTCATTCCTTGTGTGTGTGTGTGTGTGTGTGTGTGCGCGCGTGTGTGCGTGCGCTTGTGTGTGTTTTGGCTGGAATTAGCTGGTCCCTGGCTGCCCAATCCTCAGAGTAATGCTGTGTTAAGAGGACACCAGAGGCCTGTGCTGTGTGGTTTCTTGGGCCCCTGAGCCTCCTGCAGGTCCTGGGGCAGGGAACTGGGGGGAGTCAGGATTTGGGGGAAAGAGAGGATGAACAGGGCAGATGCTCCAGGCAGGACCCCACATCTGGCCTGGCCTTAAAACCTTGGCCGGGCCCTGGGGCCACTGCTTCCCGCAGGGTACCGGCGTGGCCCCCAGGGAGGATAGGGGCCAAGCCCTGCCTCCCATAGGCGCCCGTCCCCCTGGCCGGCCCCCACTCCCTGAGCAGCAGCGGGCGGTGCAGGGGGCGCATGCGTGCGGCGGGAGCGAGCTGGCTGTGGAGAATTAATATTCCTGGAACATCGCCCCGGCCGGCTGCACACGCCGAGGAGAATATTACGGCGATTAGCGGTGGGAGTTCGGCCTGCACGCAATATCTGGATGGAGAATTCAGTGTGATTAATCTGGCGCTAAGTAGCAGCCTCCGGGGTCCGCGGGGCTCTGGCATGTTTGGAATGGGAAAAGAGCTCGGGAGCGCAGCGATTCTTTGGGGGGCTCTTTGGGGGTCTGCCAGGGTAGCAGCTGTGCCCCGGGCAGGCTGCAGGATCCTAGTGGCCCTGGGTGGGCAGATCACCCCTTGTTTTCGGCCCTTGGCTGACTGCCAGCTGACAGAAGTATGCCATTCAGAATCGCAGCCCACTCGACACCCCCCGACCTTTCTCTCCCTTTACTCCTCGGTTCAGGGACCCTCCCGGGCCTCAGTTTCCTCACCTGTAAAAGAAGGCCAATGACTCCTGCTCTGCCATCTCAGATGAAAATCACTATTTTTCCCCAACCATTTTATGTAGGAGGGAACAGGCTGTGAGTGTTTTGTAAGAGTGGCACTAAGTACACTGCTCAGCCGTTAGGGATCATTGTTAATAATTCTACTAATAACCTGACTTTGGCAGCCACCAGTTCCTCTGGCCTTGTCTCTGCTCTTTGGGCCACAGCAGATCCGTTGTCTGGAACCTCCTAGAGTGTATGTAGGGGATGTGATGGCAGGAACAGAATATTGATTATCTTATGGATCTGAACCTATGGCCCCATCTGTAAAATGGGTATATTAAAAAAAAAAAACTCACTTCTCTGAAATGGGGGCCCAAGGCCAAAAAAAACAGCTCCTATTTTAAGATTTGTCGTTCTGGGTTGGGATGTAACTCAGTGGCAAAGCACTTGCCCTGCAAGTGCACCACCTTCGGTTCAATCCCCAGTTCCAAAAAGAGGAAAAAAAAATCTGTCATCCTGGGGCTGTTTTACAGTCTGATGTAGGGTCAGGAGAATGTCTGCCTGGGCTGCCGCCCTGCCCTCAGCCCCAGTCTGGCTGACTCTGATGGAAGAGGCACCAAATGGCAGGGCTGGAAGGGAGCTTCCTGATCTTCCCAGTGTCTCCAGTTTAAGCACAAGGAAACCAAAGGTCAGAGAAAGGAGGAGGTGTGTCTAAGGCTGCGCCAGGGTGCCCGTGTTGAAGGAGGATCGTCAACTGCGGAGCCAGCCCAGCCTGTGTTGACCTTGGGCAAGTCTTCCTTTCTCTGAGCCTCAGTTTCCTCATCTGCAGAGTGGGACAGTTGTGCCAGCCTTTGGGGGTAGAACAGTGCCGGGGTCTGGAATGGAGCAGGCACTCAGCTCTGTTGGAAGAAAAGGTCTGGGAGGCCAGGTGTGGTGGCGCACGCTTGTAATCCCAGTACTTGGGAGGCTGAGACAGGAGGATCACAGGTTCGCTGCCAGCCTCAGCTACTTAGTGAAGCCCTCTGCAACTTAGCGAAACCCTGTTTCAAAATAAAGAATAAAGCCGGGTGTGGTGGCGCACGCTTGTAATCCTAGTATTTGGGAGGCGGAGACTGGAGCATCCGGGTTCATGGCCAGCCTCAGCTACTTAGTGAGGCCCTCCGCAACTGCAACTTCGTGAGACCTGGTTTCAAAATAAAGTATAAAAAATAGGGCTGGGGGTGTAGCTCGGAGGTAGAATGCCCCTGGGTTCCATCCCCAGTACCGCAAAAAAAAAAAAAAAAAAAAAAAAAAAAGGGCTGGGGTAGGGGTAGAATATCTCAGAGGTAGAATACCCCTGGGTTCAATCCCTAGTACTGCCAAAAAAAAAAAAAAAAAGGAAAAGAAAAGGTCTGGGAGCCCTAGAGGGCTTTCTGAAGGGGACCCAGCACACACAGTGGGCCCATCTCCTCTCTGCCCCGAGATTGGACTTGCCGAGAGCTCTTGTGGTAGCAGAACCCAACCTTGGCCTTTTTCACTCAATTGCTTCAAGCTGCGGGGACTGAACATTTCCAAACCTGATTCGTAGGGGTTTTGTTTTGTTTTTGTTTTTGCTAGTGAGACCTAGAACCTCCATGCAACTCATCATTCTGCCCAGAAATGGAGACTGGGTCAATCGTCTTTACTCCCCCTTCCCATGCAAGCGACGACATAATGGCCTTTGAAAGGGGGCTGGTTTGTGGTTTCCCAGCAGTATCGTGGTCTGTGGTCTTGAGCAGCTAAATTGGAAACCAGGCTTTTCAGGAGGACTTTAGTGAGCTCTGAGGCAGCCGGGCACTGTGCAGGGCGGGCGAGGCTCCGTGGGGTTGGCCGTGCACTGACTGCTGTCACCTCAGTGCCTGAAACAGTAGGAGCTCACATACGCATGGCTCAAATGAACACAGGCGTGCACAATCGGATGGATGGATGGGTGTGGCGTGCGTGATGGGCTGGGTGAGTGCTATGATGAGAAGCAGCGGAGTGTGTGGGTTAAAGGCCCAGACTCTAGAGCTCCATAGTCTGGACTTAACTCCTGACTCTGCTCTTTATGAGCCACGAGCCTCCGGGCAGCTCAATTCCGTTCTCTGGGCCTCAGTTTGCTCATCTATAAAATGGTTGAGCTGGGCGTGGTGGCGCACGCTTGTAATCCCAGTACTTGGGAGGCTGAGACAGGAGGATCGCAGGTTCGCAACCAGCCTCAGCTACTTAGTGAGCCCCTCCGCAACTTAGTGAGACCCTGTTTCAAAATAAAGAATAAAAAATAGGGCTGGGGGTGTAGCTCGGAGGTACAATGCCCCTGGGTTCAATCCCAAGTACCGCAAAAAAATTTTAAAAATTAAAAATAAATAAGTAAATAAAATGGTTGGACCAGATGATTCTGGTGCTCCTCCCCACTCAATCATTTTGGTCTCTGTGACGTTGGCCTTGGTCTCTGACAGTAATGTGCCCAGAGCAGAGGCTTGGTGCTTCCTGAATCCTCCAGCTCATTCACCACACTCATACAACCAAATGGTGGCAGTAGGGCCCTTCCACCCAAGCGTGTGTGGGGGAGTTGCTGCCTTGGGAACGAGCTTTGCCTTTGGGGTTGGGCGCCCCTATGCCCCGGACTGTGCATTCGCTCCCTCCTCCCTTCCCCAGCTGGCCAACGGGTCCTAACCCAGATTACACACCTCCTCCAGGAAGCTTCTCTTGGTGCCTCCTCTCAGCCACACTCCCTTATACGCCCTTTCTCTGCATCTTCTGTGTTGGTTTGTGGTCCTGCCTCACTCACACCGGGGTGTCTGAGAAGTTATTGACTAATTATATGTGTCCATGTTTCCAGGGGACTGAAGGGAGCCCATGTTCATTGCACATCTGCTAAGTGTCTGGCCTGTGCTAGCAGGCACTTTTTTTTTTTTTTTTTGCGGTACTAGGATTGAACGCAGGGGCATTCTACCTCCGAGCTACACCCCCGTCCCTATTTTTTTATACTTTATTTTGAAACCGGGTCTCACGAAGTTGCGGAGGGCCTCACTAAGGAGAGAGAGAGAGACAGAGAGACAGAGAGACAGAGAGAGAGCTGAGGCTGGCTGTGAACCCGGATCCTCCGGTCTCCACCTCCCAAAGTACTGGGATTACAAGCATGCGCCACCACGCCCGGCTAGCAGGCACTTTTGTTTGTATTCCTTGCCTGAAGTTAGCACCCAAAATCTCAGGGAAGTAAAGGTTACCCTGCTCTAAGAGGCAGAGAGTGAGGCTCAGGATGGTGTGTAGGAGCCAGTCTGCGTTCCTCTGCAGCTCACTTCCTCCCCGTGGCCCCGCTGTCTCCGAGTTTGCTATCTGCTGAGGCACCCTGCACGCCCTGATCAGATAAAATAATAAAGATGGTAGCAAAGGAGGATCTGGCTCCTGCTAGGCATCTGCTCTGCTCTGAGCACTTGCAACCCTTATCTTATGTCGTCTCACAACAACCTTATATGGCTGGCTCCGTTCTTACTCCCATTTTACAGGTGGAACATATGTGGCTCAGAGAAGTGAGTTCTCTCAGTTCACACAGGAAGGAAGTGGTCCAGCTAAGATTTAAAACCAGACAGCCTGATGTAGGTACCAGCTGAACTGAATTAAAATTCTCCAGTTCGCTGCTTCAGCTGACTTTCCCCGGGTCCCTCAGTGCATATTACTCGTGTCCCCTGTGCGCAGGCATGGTGCCAAGGGTCAGAGGACAAGACAAACCTTGGCTGATCTTGAAGCCCCACTTTGGGGGGAGGGGGGACAGACAGGCAGCTACAGTGCTGCTGGGGTGTGGTGAGGGTCTGTGCTGTGCTGAGACCCTCCTGTGGTCGTTTCCAACTTCACAAAGGGTGGAATGGGCTCTGAGGGGCTAAGTGGCTTGTCTGTGGTCATAGAGCCAGTTTGGGGCCAGGATTTGAGCCCGAGAAATCTGCTCACAGCCCTTGTCCCTTTCCACCGGTTCTTGCTGTCTTCTAGGACTCAGTGGGAGCTGCTATGGGGGAAAGCATGGGAAGCCGCATCTAACTTGGGCTTGGAGGTCAATTGTCTAAGTTGAGACCTTCATGGGAAGAGGGAAGGGGGGCAGTGGGGCGAGGAGAAGGTGTTCTATGCAGGGGGACGGCAGGTGCAAAGCCCCGTGGGTGAGAGAGAGCGCGGTTTGTTTAGAGAACAAGGTGGAGGTGTCTGTAGTAGGTTTTCTTGCTGGCACTCACAGCTGGGAGCGCGTCTTCTGTGAGCAGAGTCCATTGCTAGAGGGGTTGACCCGGTGCCGGGGATGGATTCCGCGTCATGTCGGGTCTTGAATACAGTCCCAGCCCTAGTGGAGGGAGGGTTGATGCAAACTGTGGAGGGAGTCCCAAGGACACAGTGGGGACTTCAACTTCAGGATTTGGGAAAGGCTGGGAGAGGTGGGAATACTTTCTAGATAATGGGAGCAGCTTCATGACCTCCCCTATAACCCTAACACCCTGGATGTGGGAAGGGTGAACTAACTGGGGACTGGGACTTAGTAGGCCCTCGTCACATCTCAGGTGCAGAAGCTCAGATACAAGTGCGTGCTGAGTTTGGGGCAGTCAAAGGGAAGCACCCTGATGCCCTGTGGCAACAGGGGAGAGGGAAGGGTGCTGCCACGGAGTTGGCAGAGCAGGGCCTGGAGAGCCCTGGGCCAGGCGGGGGCATCAGGCCGAAGCAAGCACAGCAGGGTGGGCCATGTGGCCTCTTCTCTGAGGGCAGAGGCCAGAGCGTGGAGGCTTCCTAGGAGGAGGTGGGTACTGGGCAGGGGAGGCCTGAGCAGCTGTGGGGGTCAGGGATCTGGCCAGGGTGCCGCATCCAGGCGCTGGGCACATGCGTCCCTGTTTTGTCCTACCACTCCCTGGGTCCTGGTTTCCCCTTCTGGACGTGAGCGCTGGTGCTTACCTCTCTGGCATGGTCGTGGGGTAAGAAGGGGAGCATGAAGTGCAAAGTACTGGGCCTGCACATAGTAGGAACTCAGCCCCTCAGAATTAGCACCACTACCAGACACCGAGGGGCAGAGCCTCTCCAAGCCAGGCCTCCCTTCCCTGCCTCCTCCCCGAGATAGGACTTGGGGAGAGGGGTAGTTGAGATTGCTCTGCCCTGCCCCCACTGAAGCCCACCTTTGTAGTAGGGTCTCTTGGGCTGAATAATCAGCTGCAAGGCCTCACTCCTGGGGCCTGTGAAGGCTCTGAAATGCCCTGAAGCAGCCTGGCTGACTCATTAGCTTCTGGGCTCCTTCACTGGCCCTGACCATCCCTTCTGTGACTCCCGGCCTCAAATCCTAGCTTCTTTCTGCTGTGTAGCTTCAGGGAAGCCCTTCTGTCTCTGAGCCTTGCTAGGTGAAATGGAGCCCCCTCTGGTCTTTGTGACCATTACCCAAGGTGCAGGGTGCGAGTCCCCAGCACACAGTAGGTGCTGTGTGAGCAGTCACCCTTGCCTTTACCCCAGGGCTCCAAGAACCGCAGGAGCTGTGATTCTCCCCCTTGGTGGGCGTTCACCCCTTTTAAGCCATTCACTGTGGGGCCAATTATAAATAGACACATAATCGCCCCTATCTATAGAGATAAAACGTATTCTTCAGAGATGAGCCACCCGCCCCTCCCCTACCCCCCCCCCACGCTGGCACGCGCTCTCTGCAGTTGAGGGAGATGGAGAGATCTGGTGCTCCTCTCCTTCCTCCCTCCCTCCATCCATCCATCTCTCCTCCCTGCTACTCCTCCATCTCCACCCTGCAGAGGTGAGATCTGGCAGGGCCTGTGATGTCAGAGGCTCAGCTGATGTCACCGCCCCGGCCCTGTGACTTCACTTGCCGGCTTGGGCAGGAGGAGCTGCGAGGAGGCTGAGAGGCTGAGACAGGAGAAACTGCCCCCCTTCCCTTTTTCTTCTCCGGTTTCTCCCTCTCCCCTCCTCCCCGGCGTCAGCTCTGGGAGTTGTTTTCCTCCGGCCCGCGGCTGGCAGGGCTGTCAGGGGGTCTGGGGCAAGTGCCAGGGAAGGATGCGGCTGCAAAGGTAACGGCGTGCGCGGTGCCTCTCCCTCGGTCGTGAAAGTTTGCTCTGGCGTGCGAGGCGTGCCCGCTGGGCGCTGCGCCGCGCCGCGCCGCCCAGGCCGCAGGCTCCCCGGGGGCGGGCAGGGGCCAGCCGGGCCAGGGCCGGGCCGGGCAGGGGCCTCCCAGGCGGCCTTCACTGCCTTGTCCCCATCAAAAGGCCGCAGCTGCTCGAGTGGCGGCTGCAGCTTTGAAACTGCCATAAAGAGCGACGGAGGGAGGGAGCGCGGGGGATGCTCCGAGCCATGCCCAGGAGGGTGGCCGGGAGAGGAGGGGCCGGAGGGGCTGCTGTGGGATTGCAGCGACCTGGGCAGCAGCAGGGGCGTGAAGGGCAAGGCCCCGGGTCAGGGTCCCAGGGGCCCAGTCCTTGTCACCGTCCCTGTCCCCTCCGGTCCAGTCGCCGTCGGTGGCCGGGCCCCCAGCCGCGAGGTGCAGAGGCTGTGGGGAGCGGGGGCTGGCTCTCCACCCCCCCATTATTTCCAGACATATTCTTCCACCTCCAGCAGGCCATTTGTCAGCGGTGATGGGGGACAAAGGAGGGGGCAGTGGGTGGTCTGCTGTGAGTTGGGCAAGGGGCTCAGAGCGCAGGCCGAGGAGAAACGCCAACCATTAAGAGGCAGATCGAGGGCTCTGCTCATTCAGGCTGTCGAGGGAGCCGTCATTTTGTGTTAGCGTGTGTGTGTCTGAGGTGGGAGGAGGAAGAGAGGGGAGAATGACAGGAGAAGGATTATGACATTGTGTTGTCTCTGTTTGTGGTAAATGCAAATCTGGCACCGGTGGTTTCCCGGGAAAAGCAGCAGCGAGTAACCCAGGCCAAGGCCTTGGCCCAGGCCCACCGAGGGAGCCCGTGCCGGGCGGGTTGAGGTTTTATTTGTTCCTCCTTTTTTTTCTGTCTGGCTTGTGCTTCTTTCATTTATTTTACAGTGAAGAGCTGGAGATAGACTGGCATGGCGGGAGGAGCTGCACCCCTCCTCCCTGACTGCCCAGCCTCTCTCACCCCACAGGAGGCCCGCAGAGTTCTCCTGCCCCCACAGGCATTGCTCCACCTCACCTGCTCCATCTCAGGTCCCCCTGCCCCCAGCCAGGGTCACAGTTCCATGGTCTTCTCAGCCTGGTGGCCTGAGGTCTCTGAGGGCTACTTCTGCCCATTGCTGCTTCCCAAGAGTGACCAAGGATGGGAGTCCTGCATAGAGGCTGGGATGGGGCTTTGGGGACAGAAGGCCAGGGCTGGGCATGTCCCCAGCTGCAGCGCTGGCCCTGCCTGCCAGGAGGTGTTGGTTAAGTGTCACAGGACCTTGACTCCTGATTGGCGGTTGGGGCAGGGAGCTTGAGCCCACCCCTGGCCAGGAAGCAGCCACAGCCAAAGGGTCTGAGCTGCCACAGGGCTCAGGCAGGTGCGGTGACACGGGCACAGGTGGTCAGCCCCTCACTCTGGGCCTCAGGCTGTTGCCCGCATTCTAGTCTCGCGTCCTCCAGAGCTTGTCCTTCAGCTGGACCCCACCACCTCCTCTGTTGCCGGGTCAAGTCCTCTGAACTCAGTTTGTCCTCCAGGGAGCCTCCCCCGCCCTCAGCCTGGGTGGCCTTGGAGTCTGCACCCCCAGTGCCCTCCCACATCCCCAACCACACTTTGGTGGGTCCCTCTCTTTGTTGGGCCTCTGGGTACAGAGCCTGGGTGGGTGTTCTTGGGTACAGGGACTTTAAAACATCCCCAGGTACCTGCCCAGAGCTGAACATGGAGGAGGTTTATGCCTGGAGCTCCGGGGAGCAGACCCAGCCTCAGAGAGCCCCCAGAGATGGGAGCACCAGGATGGAGCAGCAACCCGCTACTCCTATCTTTGACAGTGTGGTGGGCTCATTTCCTTTGGGAAAACCCACCCAAAGGGGAGTTTTCTCCACAGAGCCTGGCATGTGGAAGCCAGCTTGCAGGCTTGCCCGTGAGGGGAGACACTGACCCTGAGTGGGGGCCCCAGGGGCTGTGTGAGGATCAGCCACCCTGATGGTCTGCAGGGCTCTGGTGCCCCACGGAGCTCTGTGTGCCAGATGGAAAAGGAAGCAGGTGTGGCCAGGCTCTCCCCAGGGCCAAGCTGCTGAGGCCATTTCAGGCCCTGGGTGAGATGGGAGCCTCCTGGCCAGAGGTGCTGGGAGCCCTGGGCTGGAGAGCCCCAGTAAGGGCCAGCTGGTCTCTGTGGCCACTTCACTCTGCCCCACTTCGCAGAGTGCCTGCCCACTTAAAGCTGGCACCCTCCTGGCAGACTGAGACCGAGAAGCACAGCACACCCCTCTCTCCAGCCGCCCCCACTCTGATGGCCTCAGGGGGCTTTGGAGTGAGCCAGTCCTGCCTGGAGCCGCCCTGGCTGCATGTGCTGCTTATTTATTTATTTATTCTAGGGATTGAACCCCAGTCATTCTACCTCTGAGCTATACCCCCAGCCCTTTTTATTTTTTAATTTGAAACAGGGTTTTGCTAAGTTACTGAGGCTGTCCTCGAACCTGCAATCCTCCTGTCTCAGCTTCCCCAATACTGGGACTACAGACAAGCGCCACCCCACCTGACTTGCACATTTACAGCTCTGAGACCTCAGGCAAGTTACTTGGTCTCAGAGCTGCTGTTTTCAAAGGCGGTGACCTGGGAGTAGTGATCCCTTCCTGCAGGCTTGTTATGGGGATTAAGGAGAGGTGGGTGCAGCATCTGCGCACAGCAGGTGCTCAATCAATGGCAGCTGTGGTAATGGCAGCAGCCTGGAGGCAAGATTTAAAAAATGTCCTCCCTGGGAACCCCTGTAAATTCTATCAGGGCAATCAAGAGAGGCTTTACAGAGGAGGTGACTTTTGAAGGCATGGAAGAGTGAGTAGGAGTCTGCTAGGCTAGGGCAGGGGAAGGGGGGAGAGAAGCAGAATGTCCAGGGGGGTAAGAGGCGTGTCAGGGAGAGGGCAGAGAGATGGCTGGAAGAGGAGGCCGGGCTCTCTTGGCTGCGGGAGCCAGTTCTGGAGGAAGGCGAGCCTGGCCTGGTCATGGATTGAGCAGGTTCCACCCGAACACCTCGGTCGTCAGGAACTCACCGCGGGCGTGTTTGTGGCTCAGCACTCCTGGCCTGTGCTGGGTCCTCCCAAGCCAGATGTCTTGTGATGTTGGGATTCCCAGATGGCCCCGCGGTTGGATTTAATGACCAACCTGGAATTTTTTCCCCCCAGTGCTAAGATTGAACCCGGGATCTCCTTCTGAATCTCCTTTTATTTGGAGTCTCTGGGCTCCTGGGGCCTAGGACTGGCCCAGGCCACATGCTGAGCTGGAGCTACGGTTTCTGGGGAAGCAGTTTGGAGGCCTGGCCAAGGGCTTGCCTCTGGTGAGGGTTCTCAGGGCAGCTTCTCCAGGCTGGACCCCTAGGCCACTGGAAGCTCCTGTGAGGGGCTGGGTGGCTAGTCTGCCAGCTCCACCCCTGACTGAGCTGGTGGCATGCAGGGGTGGTGAAGGGCTTGGGGCCAGGCTGCCTGGGCTCAGTCCTTCTCTCTGTGGCCACAGGAATGTCACCTGCCCTCTCTCAGTCTTGTTGTCCCGGGGTAATAGTAGTACCTACATCACAGGGCTGTGGTGAAGGTTACATGAGTTAATTCTTACAGAGCAGTCAGCCCAGAGCCTGGCTCCCAGGGGGCACTTAATAGTTAGCTGGTGCAGCAGCACATATCTATAATCCCAGCAACTCTGGAGGCTCAGGCAGGAGGATCACAAGTTCAAGGCCAGCCTGGGCAACTTAGCGAGACCCTGTCTTTAAGTAAGATAAAAAGGACTGGGGGTGTAGCTCAGTGGTAGAACACCCCTGGGTTCAATTCCAAGTACCATCTCCGCCACCCCCAAAAGTTGTTAGTTTAAAAAAGAAGTGGCCCAGCAGGATGAAGGCTTAGTACCTAGTATCTGTGGGCCAATCGCACAGTCCCTCTGTGCCTCAGTTTCCCTAGCTATAAAATGGAGTTGATTATTTGACTGGTGATAATAGCTCAGACTTACAAGCACTAACTATGAGTTGGGCAGGCACTGTCTGCTCACCTAAGTATTAGCTTATTTAAGAGTCTCTGTCTGCTATGTGTGAGGGCGGGGCAGGGGTCTGGGCATCTTAGAACCACAAGGGTGCAGGGGAAGAGCCCTGGATTTGGTATTTTCTGGATACCAAATTGGCTAAATTTGGCTAAACCAGTGGCCTTGGTGAGTGAGGGCAAGGCCAGTGGGAGGTGGATGGCTAGTGGGAGGCGTGACGACCAGCAAGGACCCACCCACCACGGCAGATGAGCTGCCCGGGGCCCCACAGCCTCCACACATGGCACAGCCACTGACATACCACAGGGCCTGGAGCATGTCACAGTCACCAGCCTGCACCTCGGTTTCCCTTTCTGCCTTGGGTCAGCTCACCTCTCAGGTCCCCTGCTGCTCTAAGGGCTGCGCGATTTTCCTCTGGCTGTTTTTCTTGGATGGTTTCCACGTAGGTTGTGACCTGGGCAGTATCTTCTGCCCACTGGTTTTTCCAGAAAGGATGCTCCATCCATTTTGCAGGCAGCTCACACATGGGTGACCTCTGCAGTTGGCCTTTACGTTGCCCCTCCCTACATCACACCTAGGCTGGTCCAGGAGGGTAGTGGCCCCCAGGAGCCCCGAGGGCAGGGGCTGCTCAATGCCCTGCCATGCGCGGCACGCAGTGAGCACCCAGGTGTGCAGGACTGGGGAGCCAGGGCCAGCCCACAGCTGGCTTTGCGAGGCTGACTGCCGGGGAGGATCCCAGCATCATCTGCTCTCCCTCCTCCTCGCAGCAAGAGCTTCGGATTCAGCCCCGTCCTTGCCCCACTGTGTTCATGCTGGGTGGCCGCGGGCACCTCACTTCCCTGAGCCTGCTGGCTCGAGGGGTGAGTGGTTCCACCTCCTGGGGCACCCGAGGCCTGAATAATAGAAACGGCCTCCAGCGCGCGGTCAGTGATGAAGCATGCGTGGAGGCCACGGCCGCTGAGGTTAATGTCCCCGCTCTACAGATGAAAAGGCCGAGAGTCCCAGAGCCCAGGGAGCTCACTCCAGGTTCTTTTCACACCCCACAAACTACCAAAAAGGAGTGGAGGCAGGTTATAATGGGGGAGCCCAGACGCCACAGCGGGGGTAGGCTGAGGAGACACAAAGCTCAAGACGAGGCGGTTACCACGCTTCTTCGCTGTCACTTGCCACAGGGGTCTGTTGCTGATGGGAGTAACAGTCATCAGGTGTGTGGAGAGGGGGCCCCACATGGTCATGGGCTTAAGGAACACAAGTCACTTCCTTCTGCCAAAGGCGCTCCTGCCCACCTTTGCTTCACTGGCACATGGGGTTGTCAAGCAACTTCCTGGGTTCAAATCCCATCTCTGCTGCTCACTAGTTGTGCCACGCCAGGCTAAGTACTTACTGCTCTGAGCCTCGGTTTCTATACCTGTAAATGAGGATCATTATTGCACTCACCTCCCAGCATTGTGAGGATGATGTGTGTGAATGCAGGTGCCGAGCACAGGAGAGCTCAGGGCTTCGGGAATGTTCGCCATTGTTATTCTCTCCAGCTCTCCAGATTCCCCCTCGTTCACTCACTATTTACTGAGCACCTGCTCAATACCAGCCCCAAGCCCAGGGAGCTTCCCCCTGCGCCCCGGGCTAAGCCTCCAGCCTGAGGGGCGCGGGCTGAGCGTGTGGATCTGGCGCGGAAGGGAGCAGTCTCTGAGAACCGGCGTGTTGGCTCCCACTGCTGGCCTGACAGATATCCTGATGAAATATGTCACTTGAAAACAGCTTTGAAAGAAATTTCTGGAAAGCTCTTCTAGCCCCACAGGGGCCATATGCAGCCTGAACTTCAGTCAGGTGCTAGTCTTGGCTTTGTTACAACTTGCTAGGGACCCTCCTTTCTAGAGCCTCAGTTTCCCCATCTGTGAACTGGCGCAGTAACCGGACCTACATCAGAGGGTTGACTACATGGGACCGCCTGTGCGGGATGTGCTTCGTAAACTCAATAGCACCTTACGGCTGTGAGATCTTTCCGTCCCGTTTCTGGTCATTCACGGGACGACCATGGGCGGGTCCTGTGCCGCGTCAGGCTGTACGCTGCCTCTGGGCGAGGACGTCAATGTGAACCCCCTCTGTTCTCAAGGACTCCCTCAGTTATGGCCTCACTAAACCCTTCAGTGTGTGACTTCCAGAGAACACAGTGGCCCCTCAGGCAGCCTTGTCCCTGTGGGGGAAATGCTGGTGAGTGTCTTGTCCTGTCCGCTAGCACATTCCACAGGTTTGGGGGCAGCTTGTGCTGGACACTGAGCTAGCCAATGGTGATTAGGGCAGACGACCAGAGGTTAGCCCTGTCCTCGAGAGCTCACACCTGTCACCCCAGTGACTGGGAGCTAAGTGAGATCCTGTGTTGATCAAACTGTAAAAAGGGCTGGGGATGTAGCTCAGTGGTAGAGCACTTCTAGGTTCAATCTCTAGTGGCACAAAAAAATAAACAACAAAAATAAAACCAAAAATGAAAACGGAAACAATCCTCAGCCGAGGAGGAAGGATATGAAAATTCATTCCCAGTGACCAGATGACCAAAGACCAGGGGTGACTTGACACACGGCCTAGGTTTCCCAGATCAGCCACAGGGCAGCTGACAGGATGGTTTAAAAATGAATATTAGCAGGCTTGGTGGTGCATGGTGTAATCCCAGTACTTGGGATTGCAGGTTTGAGGACAGCCTCAGCAAGTAGTGAGACTCTCATCAACCTAGCGAGACCCTGTTTCAGAATAAAAATAAAATAGGGCTGGGGGTGTAACTCGGAGGTAGAATGCCCCTGGGTTCAATCTCTAGTACCATATATATATATATATATGTATATATGTATATATATATATATATATATATACACACACATATATATACACACATACATACATAGTGTGTGTGTGTGTGTGTGTGTGTGTCCTCTGGCTCCTTTGCCCTGGGGTGAAGTCTTAAAGCCTCCTGTGGCCTGCTCCTTCTTGCTCCAGCTGCCTCTCCAGTTTCTTTCACTTGTATTACATGGCCTGCTTCCCCTTCCTGGACTTCTCCTTGGTCCCTCATTCCTCAGGGCCTTTGCCCATGCAGTGCCTCTGCCCGGAACTCCCTTCCAACTCATCGTGCAGCTCCAGAGGGCCACAGCACCATGGCAACAAGGACCCGTGGGCTCAATGCCCAGCATGCACTAAAGGCTCAATCCATGTTTGTTGAGTGAATGAATGAGAAGTGTTAAGGTAAGGCTTCGCGGAAGAGGTGGTATTTGAATAAGACTTGGAAGGTGGTATAATTTCAGTCTGTAGGGAAGAGGAAAGGGCATTCCTCCCTCGGGGACCAGGCAGGCCCAGGGCAGGAATACAACTCATTTGCTTTGGCAGAGACAGAATGAGACAAGGGAGTGAAGATTGGAATGGTGGGCTCAGCCAGATGAGGGTTTTGTGTTCCAGGCGGATAGGAATAAATGTGAATTTTGAAGCTACTCATCACCCACCGCAAACTTCTGAGCCTGGAGGAGTAGGGTCAAAGCTGGCTTGAGATGAATCGGCTGCAGGATGGGCAGGCCGGGAAGAGGCCGCAGTGGAGGACTGATTGAGAGTTGGAGGCTCCACCTGCTCCTGATGCTATTCCCAAGGCTTCACACGTGGTCTGGCTGCTGTCCTCGAGAGCGAGCAGGGAGGTGCAGGGCAGCCATTCCTGAGTCACCGGAGGGACAGGCGGAGTGGAAGGACCATCGGTGTCCCGTTCCTGGGCTCCCCTTCTTGAGGAGGCACCATCCTGCTCTGCGCCCCGCACCTGCATCCTTGGTGCCTTCCAAGTGGCCCAGGGATTGCCACACTGAGGAACCAGCCCAGGGCAGACGATGAGCAGAAACATTTCTGGCAAATACCCAGCAAAGAAGCCCTCCCACCGAGCCCCTGGGGGGAAGCGCAACGAGGGTCAAGAGTCAAGGATTGAGGCAAATCCCAGGCCCACCACTTAACAGCTGTGCACCTTTGGGCATCTTAGCAACTCAGGGCTTCGCTGTCTTCTGCTGTGGATTGGGGCCTGCTCTGGCCTTGTTCAGGCTAAGGTTAAATGACACATGGGGAGCCCCAAGCGCAGGAACACGGGAGGCTTCGGGAGTAGTGGCCGTTATCAGGGCTGCATTTTTTCTCCACGGTTTGAATTCTTAGCAGGAAGCTTGGGTTTCAGGCTTAAAAATGAAGAGCATGTCAACAAAACAGGATGGAACAAAGTCTTTTCCCAGCATGCCCCAGCATGTGGCACCGCCTTCCCGTGGAGCCCAGACAATGATGTGGCTAAAAGTCTTGAGCTTTCAAGCAGAAATAATCCCAATGGAAAGGCACCTCCCTATTGTTACCTCATGATGAAGCGATGCCGGGGCTTTGCAGCCGCACCAGCCAGGGTTCAGCTCCCGGCTCTGACCCGTCCTTGCTACCCGGGCCTCAGTCTCCTCATCTGCAAAATGAAGGAAGAGTGCCCACTTCGTAGGTTCTTGAGGACCCAAGGAGCAAAGCAGTGGAGTGCTCAGAACGTGCCTTTGTCACTACTGCCGTTAGATCACTTCGTCTTTAACTCTTTGTAGTGGTCTGCATGGCTTAGTTCAAATCCCAGCCCTGCCTTTTGCTCGCCGTGTGACTTGGGACAAGCCTCTTACCTCTCTTTGCACTCATTTCCTGCTCTGGACAATGAAGATGGAGCTCTCTGCCTCCCAGGCCCGTTGTGAGGAGTGTGTGACACCACCCAGATCATGGGACCTGACTCCCCGGAGGCCACAGATCACTGGGCCCCTCCCCCACAACCCCAGTTTACAGAGGAAGAAACTGAGACTGAGCCATGGGATGATTTGCTGAAAAATACACATTGGTGAGAGGAGGCTGGCCCCAGCTCAGTGGCCTGTGTCAGCACCACCGTTCCAGCCCAAGGACAATCCCGCCACTGGAGGGGGTGTTGGGTGAGTGTCCAGGTGGAAGAGTGCCACAGGGGCCTCCAGTTTCTTGGCATCTGCTCCCTGCAGGGAGATGAAGAAGTGGATGCACAGCAGCTGCCGCCTGTCAGTCAGGACCCAGTCCTCCAGGCGTGGGGTCCAAGAGCCCGAGGCCCTCAGACGGCCTGGCCTGCAGGGCCTGAACCTTCGCTGGTCGGAGAGGCTGGGGCCGACTCTGCTGTCTTCTTCTTTTGTTTTCTGTACTGGGGATTGAACCCAAGGGCATTCTACCTCTGAGCTACAGCCCCAGCCCTATTTTATTTTTTATTGTGAACCGGGGTCTCACTAAGTTGCTGAGGCTGGCCTCAAACCTGCAATCCTCCTGTCTCAGCCTCTCAAGGACTGGAATTACAAGTGTGCACCACCATGCCTGGTGACCCTGTCTTCTTTTTTTTTTTTTTTTTT